>JAXGGA010013071.1:0-36485 GCA_038373865.1 Uloborus plumipes
ACCGACGAGAAGAACAAAATTATCATAATGTTTTAAGCAAGATTTATTGATGTGATTTAAAAAATAAATTGTTAATAAATAGTTAAAATTTTATTTCTTAAATAGTTTTTAAAAATATTTTAAGAGTTTAGATGTTAATTTGTTTTAGCTTTAAAACTTTTCAAGACTCATGACAACCAAAAAAGCAAACAGATTAACGATTATATGATACTGTATAAGCGTTTGCATTTTAATGTAGGAGTTGCATTGCTGTTTAGCAATACAACAGAAAAGTACAGCATGACTTTCTGTGATAAAAGGGTAACTCGACGAGAAAACAAATTTTTATACGTTTTAAGCAAGATTTATTGATATGATTTAAAAATAATCTCATTCGAAGTTGGATACATCAACAGGTCATTTGAGTCCATGTACTCATAAATTAATTTTCATTTTGGTAATTTCCATAAAGATTTTTTACGTGCTGAAGAAACTAATAATAGTTTACGGAAACGCTTGTCTACTTATTGGGCAACGACTCGTAGTCTAAACAGGTTTGACACTCCGGACGAATGCTTTTGCAATGCCTTCTTTGTTTCAGAGCTCTTTACAGAAACATTTTCTCCCTATTGTACTCACAACTAAAAACAGATGAACAGTGAATAATGGGGGGGGAGGGGGGGGGAGGATGTGATTCTTTGTGTTTTGCGGCAAAATCTAGTCACGAGCTCAATTCTCTCAGTATTAGAGTTTGCAATTCTAGATTATCTATGAATTATTTTCAACTTGATGTTCTTTGTAAAGGATAGAGAGATCATTTCTCAATGAACGAACTATTCGTTTTTTAACAAAAAAAGTTTCAGATTTTTTCGGTAAATTAAAGATGTTTTTCCCAACCGAGTTAATTAAAAAATTTCTTTAAAAAAAGTGATTTTGCTATGTGACATTCAATATTTAGTTTGAGAAAAAAATATAATTTTCTTGAGTAATCTATGACTGATAATAGCACTAAAATATGTATTGAATAAAATCCTGTCAAAACAGTTAATAAAAAATAAACTTAAAAAAAAAAAAAAAAAGACTCAACCCTTTTTGGAGCATAGCTTTATTATTGCCCTTTTGGCCCACAAAAATAACAAAATGAAGTTGCTTACTGCGATTTGAAGGTAATTCTAGTTTTTTTTTTTTTTTTATTCCTGTAAATATGGCATGAAGTTTAGGTACACATTTTTAAAAGATAGTTACCGCAAATCTTTGCTTACAGATTTTATTTCCTCATCGCTATCATCATTTTACTCAGTGCTAGGAGGTGTATCTGAGCAAGATGATTTGTAAAAAAGATTTGATTTTACATAACCAAGTGATTTAAAAACTTTTTTTTTCTTGCTGTTTTTCATATTGCTTATAGTGTTTTTTTTCCGGAAGGGTTGGACTGCATCATTTTCTTTTTCAGCGCGTTCTCATGAAAGAAATCACTTGATCGCAAGGGAAGCTGTGATTGGTTAAACTTGACTTAATTTCTTTTGGCATAAAACTTTCGCATGAGTACTAAATGTTTGAAGTTAGAAGTTGCTGTCGTTCGCTGCGGAGCGAAAAAGTAATTTGTTTTAAATGTTCGTATTTCAATGAATTTTTAATATTCTAATTTGAAATTTTAGTATTATATATTATTTTTTCATGCCGTCATCTGTTCTGAAGTTTTTTAAAAATTTGGCGGAAAACTGCACGTTATGAGCCAAGAACCGGCAGTTCTAAAATAAATGTTTATATCTTCGGAAATATAAGAAGTACTTTTACGACAATAATAATTAATAACTTATAAAATATTATTAAAATTTCACATAATATGTAAATTAATTTCTGAAATTTACAGTTTTTTTTTCAGCTATTTATGGTCAGAAAATATTTTTCTCCCGCCCCCTTCCCACTTTTTTTTTGTCCCCTAAATGCAAGGGTGATTTAATTTTCATTTGGAAATGTTAGCTGAAGACATTTTATGCAAAAAAACTAAAGAACAATTGTTGCTTATTTTTCAAGAAATCCTTAAAAAATGTGGCTTTTTAATAGTGTCCCGATTCTTTTGATGATATAATATTAAGTAGGTTGCAATGAATAGCCAAATTAATATGGACTGTCAGAAAGTTTTCTAATTTTACATTCACGTGATAATTAGGGTTCAAATGAAGCGAAACTATTTTTGTACGGAAACTAATGTTATTTTACATTAATAGTCATTTATTTTTGATTTCAATTGCGAGCATTTTAATAAAGTGTGTAATTTTAGTTTTTTAATTGGCAGGATTTACAAGTTACTTAATAACGGGATTATAATCCTACGATTTTGTTGGTTCTACATTCTAGCCTCACAACATGTGCAATCGCAACAATTAACCAATAAGATGCTTTACTTTTAAAAAAAACTTTAATTTCAGAAGTTTTTGCTTTGTGTGTATCTGCAAGTGTGTGTTGGAAATGCAGACATTTCTTCATGAGAAAAATCCAAAAGCACTTATGTTGCTTACATATCACTCGAAAAGGAGGATAGCAAATATTTCTAATGCTTACATTTCAATTGCTAACGGGCAAAAACTTAATGTGGATAAAAAAAATTGACAATTCATTCGAAACGAAAAAATAACTGTGACTGCAAAATAAGCAACACCACGCTCTAATCAAACAATTAGCAATGCTTTTTTCCGAAAAAAACAGGGACACATTTCAAGTGCTTACAAAATAGTCAGTAGCATCAGAATAAGACCATAAGTTTTTTCCGTGCCATATATTTATTTTTACTGATGCTCGAAGGCAGTATTTTGCAATAACGTTATTAGTTAACTTTCTCTCTCTCTCTCTTTCTTTTATCCTTTACGTTAATTTTAATTTGTTAACTGGTGCTTTCTCTGTGTTTCTTTTTCATACAGGATGAACTTCAGTATGGAAAATACTGCCCTTGCCCTATTTGAATTCAACGAGACCTTTCCAGATACTTATAAACGCCAGTTTTCAATGAGAGTACTCGGATCTACTTACTATCTACTCCTGGGATTAGCGGCCGTTGTGGGAAATCTTGCTGTCGTCTTGGCTTCTTACTGGAATAAAACACTTCGAAATCAAACAAGTAACCTCCTGCTTGTGTATCTGTCAATTACCGATGCAATAACTGGACTTTTCGTCATCATCCCTTCTGCTGTGTCAGTTGGCATCGACTACTGGCCCTTTGGTGACAACCTTTGCAAACTGCAAAATGGAATAGCCTACAGCTGTTCGTGTTCATCTTCGTTTAATATCTCTTTTATCAGTTTGGACAGGGTGGTGGCAGTGCTGAGGCCGTTGCAGTACCCCAATATAATGGATACCAAAAGAATAATTGGCCTTTGCATGTTTCTTTTCGTTTTAGAAATGACTATTTTATTGCCAGCACTGGTTCTGAACTGGAGCCATTACATTTACAAAGAAGGTGTGTGTGGTTTCGACTGGCAAATTCCCGAAACGCGGTACTTTACTTCATCTTGGACCTTCATCAATTGTTACTACGTTCCTGCTCTATGTATGTTCATCTGCAACTGTTTAATTATTGTTGAAGCTAGGAAGAAGAAGACGATGACAACGTTATTTGTCAGACGCAACGGAACTGTGTCCCTTGCTTCAAGTGATGCAAACATGAATAAGACGATTTCAAGCGTTGTTGTTCTCGTTATAACATACTTGGTTTCCCTTGTTCCATCCGTTGTCATTAGAAATCTCACATTTTTTATAGACGGCTTCACATATCCTCAGCAACTAGACCTTTTCTCCATTATGTTGATTTTAACTGCATCCGTAGTAAATCCGTTTATTTATGGTATTTTTAGAAAAGATTACAGAATGGCATACAAAAAACTGGTCCAAAAATTAGTTAAACGATTTTAGCAACTGATTACACTCCACTCCATACATCCCCCTTTTTTTTAAAAAAAAAATGACAATTGCGAAATATTTTCTTTTTGTTGACCTCAAACGTCGTGTACGCCCTCGTTAAAAATGGTCAGTCTGCCAACTTCTCTTAAAGCTCCAGCAAAGTTCCTTGCTGCACATGCTGGCGAAGGAGCGCACAATTCATGTTTTTTTGCCGACGATTTACTTTTGAAAACATTTAAGACAGCATTTTATTACTTATGTTTTTTATTTACGTATTTTTTTAAGTTTATTGATTTGATTTGATTTATTTATTTATTTATTTATTTTATTTATGTATATTTATTCAATATTTAGAATATTGTGTTTTGATCAACTAGGTTTTGAATGCTGGAAAGAAATTTCAATTCCTGCTTCTTTTTTAAGATTCATCAGGCTTAATACAAGAAAGGGAGCACAGTTTTCGTTTCAAGAGGGTGGAAGGGAAATGCATAAATTGAAACAACAGTCTCTTTATCTCTAAGTACACACACTAGCAGATAAATACAAACGTACAGAGTGTTCACGTTTAACCAAAGCGACCTCTATTTATGCAACTGTTTACTAAAATGCGTACTTACAATTGCAAAAATGGTCAATGTCCTTTGCAAAATAAAAGTATTAGAAGTTCATTATTAAAAAATAGCAAAATATAACACAACAAAGTTTTATACTACCACCAGGTCCCTGCATTAAAATTTTGGGAAATCATAAGCCTAAGATAAAATATGTACACACAAGCTGAAAATAAAAATATTAATAGTAGTACCACCAATATTCTCTGAAATATGTAACGTGCTTCAATGCATGCATAGCAATCATTGCATTGGTATGATTTTACCATTCCATTAAACTTGTATTAAACACATGTGCAAACAGCGTAAAATCTATCCCTAACGGGCTGATACTAATTTTTTTAGATGACTATTTGCTGTTCTTTACCACTGTGCTATTTTTTTTGAAAAGTTTTCCAGTCATAATAGTTTCCGTAGCAAAATGCTTTTGCTGTTATTAACATGCTTCAAAAATTCCTGTTCTTTCATATTATTTTTTCGTAACTATCATTTACAATTATTAAAAATAGTTTGTTACCTTCTTGTTGCTATCAATATTTTGCGTCTGAACTTTGCATTGTATTGATTGCATTTTTATATAAAAAAATATACATACATTTTCATACTATTTAGACGGTGATTTAGCCTATTTTATTATCACTTTTTTTTCTACAACTTCTCACCATCTCTCTAGTTGTAAGTATTTAAAAACTTTATTAATATTTTTTCTTTGATTACTACATGGTTCCAGAGTCATTATGCCAAGATGTAAAACCGTCTTGTATCTATTTGTTTGCTTTATCTTATTTTTCTTTTTTTTAAATGTTTCTTGTTTTTCTTTTCCGTTTTAAATAGAATAGTCGGCAAAATTTAACCAAAACAAAAAAAATCTAAACAAAAAAACTTTTTATCTGCGATTTTTAGTAATTTATATGCGTTCTCTAAATTTTCTTTTTGCGCATTCACTTGTCAGAAATATTCCTTGGTGACCTTTTAAAAGTTTTCCCCAAGAGAGCACCGGAAACATTTTCCTATTTCATAAAAGGCGATTAGTTCTTGATTTCCTGTTGACATTTTCTAAATCATGCACTAGTTTTATCCGCTCAATAATTGCCGAAAATGGTAAACTTCGTGTATAATAATGAGATCGAGAGAGGATATGACGTGGACGATTAGCATCGAATAAATCAATGCAGTATCAGAGTAAATACTAATTTATTAACTTCTTGCTTTACAAATATAGTAACTAATATGAAGTTTTGAGTAGTGTCCATTAGCAAGTAAGAAGTTTTTTTAGCGAGAGTCATTGGGAAAAAGAGAAAAAGTAATTTAAGTTTTAAAACCACTCTTCAAGAACCGTCTGCTATCTCAATTAATATTCCGATATCCAAAGCATAAAATGTATGCAAGCAACGGTTCTGGTGTTCATATTACATGAAGCAAACCATGCGCATGTTCCTTGAAGGGTGTCACAGTTTGAGGTTGTATGAGTTCTACCAAATTGGAAGAAGGCGAATCTATTTGTAATAAAATAGTAAGTTTTTAAGTTTCGCCTTAGAGTAAATACTCATTTATTAACTTCTTGCTTTACAAATATAGTAACTAATATGAAGTTTTGAGTAGTGTCCACTCGCAAGTAAGAGGTTTTTTTTATCGAGAGTCATTGGGAAAAAGAGAAAAAGTAATTGAAGTTTTAAAACCACTCTTCAAAAACCATCTGCTATCTCAATTAATATTCCGATATCGGAAGCATAAAATGTATGCAAGCAACGGTTCTTATGTTTATATTACATGAAGCAAACCATGCGCATGTTCCTTGAAGGGTGTCACAGTAGGGTGGTTCAAAAAAAAAAATTTTTTTTGCTACGGACCAAGGCGCACCCTACTTTTTTTACATTTATGTATAAGATCACCCTCCTAAAATTTCAGCTCCCTACTCTTAATGGAAGATGGTGCTCAAACACCCTTCATTTTTACGCTTTTTCGTAATTTTCACAATTTTTGAGTTTTTTAGACTAAAGAGACCAGTTTCTTGGAAGAGATTTTTTTTCAATTATTCTCATTTTTCAACGCATAAATATTAGTTCAACCATTGGGAAACTTTCTTAATCGTTTGAATCTATATAGCAACACCTTTGATACAATCAGTTTTTTAATAGATCGCAGCATACAATGTAGATTGCAGTACTACTTGTCTACATGTTGTGCTATGATTTTCAAAACTTAAACTTGCCAAAATAGAGTTGTGAAAGAGCTGTGCAAACCGTTTTTTATGTTTTTGAAGTAGTGGGATACAGAGAAAATTTTTTCAAGATTTAAAGTTTTAAACTAATAGTGCTAAGAGTATCACAAGAAGAATGAATTAAATTATAAAAACTAATTGCAAAAAATAAACTATTGTAGCTAGTCTGGCATAGAACTAATCTGAAATTTAGGCAAAGATAATTACTTCATGCTTATTTTGGTCATCATATTCCCCACAAGTTCTATTCTTTTTAATAACTTTAAAGTGAAAAAATGTTTGGCAAAGAATTTAAAAAAAAAAAAAAGAATGTTGCACATAGAACTTAAAAAATACTTTAACAAGTTTGAAACTTCAACTCTGTAAGCTTTTTATAAATCTATAGATAAATCTATGATCACTCTTGCTGATTATAAAGAGATAATTGAGGTATTATTAGTCAATTAGGAAGCCTTTCTAAGAAAATCCAGTCTCTTATATGCCTTAAATTATTTGTGTTCCTATATAAGAAAGAGATTTGTCATTTAATCATAAGCGAAAAAACCTAGGTACAACACTTTTTACAATTTCGGCGCCTTTTCGTACAGTAAAACAAATAGATTGTACATTAATAAATGTTCCATTTGCTATTAAAACTTCTGGGAATATCGGAACTTCGAAAAAACCTTATAAGATATGAACGACCTGGAAATTGAAATAACAACTAGGACAGTTTTATTAAAGTACTTGTGACACCTTTCTGGTGAATTAATTAAATTAACTTAGTTTTGCGTATCAAATTCTAGTTGAAAGAAAAGCAAGTTATTATAAGAATAAAGATGTGAAATATAACAACCCAAGTAGCACACTTCGTTTTTTAAAGGTTGTAAAATAGTTATTAACATTGTAACAACCGATTAAAAAGGTTTATAACACGTTTAAACGTTTTTTGTGCTACCTGGGAAGTGTAGTACAGAACAATTGGATTTTTTTAAACATGAATGTTAGAGATTATTTTCTAACATTCTTCGTCCTACAGCTCAACGAATGCAAATATAATATCAATCACAGAATTAAAAAAAAAATTAAAATAAATAAATAATGGTAAATAACGTTGCTGAGGAAAATGTTCAAATAATTCAAGAATTTAACAGAATTTTTTTCAATAATGAAGACAATAAGCAGTTTCTTTTACCTGCTGTTGAAGAAAATTGAGTACTTATCCTTGCTGAGACAATAAAATATTCAATACTAAAAGTCTCTCTCTCAAACAAAAAAAATCTATGTATTAATATACATAGAAAGTTGAATTGCATAGCAATAAGTTTAAATATTTTGGCTTTATTTAAAAACTTCTAGCAAATTTCAGTATAACAACACTGCTTGGCACAAAATGAACTGCAAATGTATCTGACACTATTTTTGCTGTATCTTATGTAATAGGTCCCGCTAAATCCAAACATGATCTCCGTTTCCCCCTTCACGGTAATCACTTGAACATAACTGGAATGAATATAAATACTACTGAAAGATTCTTTATTGAGTTAAATCTGCGGTGCGACTCATATGTAACATGCGATGTTTCCAAGATTTTGGAAAACATTTTACAGCTTGAAATTTTTTTTGGACTTGGGAGTCATAGAAGCAGTCCAATATTATTGTGTTGCACCAAAAAATAAATGTAAAATTTTGAAACTGGAAAAAATGAGTTGTTGATGATATGTTAAATATTTTACGGAGGGGGGGGGGGAATACCCCATGAGTCTCCTAACTTACGAAAAGTGTTTATGATTTTAAACTTTTCACCTCTCTAGCCCTATAGAAGAATGTTAATGGTAAATATAATGCTTCCTTCTCCTTCAAATAATATCTATGAAATTGTCGAAATCTGATGAAAATAGGAGGGGAGGGGGGCGCTATTTTCAAAAAGTGGGAGACAATGGGGGAAAAAGGTGGCCATATTAGGATTCAAGGAATCATTGAACATAAGAATCAGCAAGAATGATATCAAAACACCTGGATTTTTTTTTTTTTTGCCGCTCAACCGAAAAATGCTTGAAATTGACAAAAACCGGAGAACTATTTGAGCTTTGAGCACCGTCTTTTTATTTTAGTAGGAAGTTGAAATTTTGGCAGTATATTAGGGTGGATAAAGGTAAAAAAATAAGCCTCCGCCGTGACCTCTAGGACAAATTTTTTTTTTACCATAGGTTTGTGAACCACCCTAGTGTCACAGTTTGAGGTTGTATGAGTTCTACCAAATTGAAAGAAGGCGAATCTAATTGCAATAAAAAAGTAAGTTTTTAAGTTTTGCCCTTTAGCCTAATTCCCTTTCAAATATTGAAAAGAAACTAAAACAGGAAGAAATATATGGAAGGTTTAATGTACTTTTAAACAGGGATTGTACTCGGAATCATGGAGTAGGAGTCAGACTGATTTTGAGGTAAAACTTCGAAACCCGGAGTTTAAAGCTTTAAAACTCTAGGAATTTGAGTCAGTGTCAATCATTCTCCCACTCGAGTGTGGCAGCTTTGCTAAAGCTGTGGAGTCGGAGTCCCGTTGATTTTGAAAAAATGAGTTAGTCATTTTGTAGAACTGTCGCTGAACTTAAAAGATAAAAATAATTAAACTATTGATTTATTTAATTCTTTATTCACTTTTTTTACTGTATCCCCCTCTAAACAGTTCAAAATATGAAAAGCTATTTAGGAAAAATAAAACATTTTATAGCATCCGAACTAAGAAGCGAATTTACTCCGAAGAATCTTTTGTTAAACAGAGACCAGAACCGAGAACTTTGAGCAGACACTAGAATTTTTAAAAACCCATTTATGCCCAGTAGCCTAAAAACGGGACTCTTGTTAGTTACTGCGTACACAAACCTATAATGGGTATATCATTTTACTTAAGCTGTTTTTCACAAGTTAAATAGTCTTTCTTCTTGAGAAAACCAGTTAGAGCCACTATTTGGATATCAGAGTTTATGTATTGACAGCTATTTTCAGAGAAATCAGTCAAGCAGCAATCCAGCATGGGTAGCCACAGAAAGTAAGTTTTTTTTGCGAGCTTATTTTTCATAAAACTAAACTACTTTAAAATGATTTGCTTAGAATTGATCACAGATGTCTTCTATAATGTTACTTTGCAAAAGTAAAGTCAAGTAAGGTCGTATTTTGCTCACATATCTGCAAAATATGCCATAAAAAGGACGTTAAATACCTTAATAAATATGACAACGGCGAACTATTTTAAGCCTAAAATGTATGTAAACCATTCCAAGTAAGAGTTTTAAGCAGATAAAAAATAAAAAAAAATGTTAAAAAAAACTTGGGCATAAATGGGCTAAAGTGGGCCCCATGATTCCCATAGGGACCACAAGAAAAATGAAGAGTGCCACTGGAGAAGTTCAAAATAGGGGAGCTATGAGCTTTTAGAAGACGACCATATTGTAACTATTTGAAACTGGGGACATCTTTTTGAACATGAAAAAATATTTTACCTTTTTTTTGCCCAAATCCATAACATGAGGAGAAAATGTGTATCTTAAATAAATTCATAGCACAAAGCAAAGTGATTATAAGTCTTTTCTCCATCTCTCTCTCTCAAATAAAAATTGTTTTAAAGATGTTTCGAAATAATAATACATGTGATTTGGGATTTCACGAAAAGGATTTATTCACAGAAAGGGACTCGTAGTTGGTCCTCAATATATGACATTATAACTCTATCTCATCTCAATATCGTACTTTTTGAGGCCGATCTGCAGCCATTGAGTCTTAGGAGAAAAGCATGCCTAGTAAAATACTACAATAAACTCTCCAGTCTTGGATCCCAAAATCGTACCTCGAAGTTCCTCGGTTCTTGGAGAAGTAACCAGAGGCTTAAACGGGACAGTCCCTTTAGTAGAGTCACTTCTGAGAAAATTATTGCCAGTTCTGTTGAACAACACAGCCTAACTCAAGTCATCGACCCTGCTGAGGGTCTTGACGGGATCTACTTTCATACCAATCTTTCTGTTCAAGTTAGCAAACATATGGAATTGCCTTGCTACCTGAAACAGTTGGCTCTAGGAAGAATTAATAGAGCTCCCATTGATGCTGTCCATATGTACACTGACGGTAGCAAACTTGACAATGAACGTTCTGGTAGTGGCGTTTATATTAGACTTCAACGACAAGAAATTAAGATTCAAAGAAGAAACCCAGACTGTTGCTCGGTTTTCCGAAGCGAGCTCATTGCAATTCTCGAGGGTCTGAAGTCAATCATGTCGCTACCAAATGTGAAGGATATCTGGATCTTCTCGGACAGTAGAAGTGCCATCCAGCACTTGGCGGATTGGCATAATGTGAGGGATAGTACAGGGACCCACATTCTTAGGATCTTGAAACAGCTTTCATGTTCATGTCAGATCCACCTTCAATGGATCCCTTCCCATGTGGACGTTGTGGGAAACGAACTTGCTGACAGTTTGGCGAGAGCCGGTGCCAGCGAGATCACGGTGCCAAGGACCCCTCTTACGTTTACCGAACTATTCTCAACTTCCAGGGCAGAGAATAGGGCAGCTTGGCTGAAACCGCCAAAGCATCCATGGTACCAGAGTGATCGCCCTGGCGGCGCTCTGATGGCAAAAGGCAGCAGAAAAGACCAAACTGCTCTTTTCCGTTTCCTTAGCGGCCATCTACTGACAATGACGTTCATTAACGGAACTAGAGTCTGCGAGATGTGCACTAGGGTGGGGCGAAAAAAGCTTTTTTTCTCTGATCAATTTCTAATAGCACGGAAAACTTGCCCATGGGTATCCTAATAACGGGAAAAATAATAAAAAAAATAATTAATTACTTTTGTAATCGCGCAAGAGCTCTAAAGTTTAGAAAAAAAAGAGAAATTTCTGTCATTTTTAGAAATGAATATTTTTTTCAAAAAATATTTTTTTAACTTTCTAATAGTGCGGAAAACTTGCGAATGGGTATTATAATAACGGGAAAAATAATGAAAATAATATTTAGTTACTTTTGTAAAAGCGCAAGAGCTCTAAAATTTAGAAAAAAAAGAGAAAAATCTGTAATTCATAGAGATGAATTTTTTTTTCAAAAAATATTTTTTTTATTTCTAATAGTGCGGAAAACTTGTGCCAGGGCTTTCTAAAAACAGCAAAAATTATTTAAAAAATAATTAATTATTTTTGAAACTACGCAGAAGGTCTAAAATTTCGATAAAAAAGAGAGAACTCTGTAATTTTTAAAAATATATAATTATTTTAAAAAATAGTTTTTTATATTTAATAGTATAAAAACTACTTTTATAGTTATAGAAATTGGTTTAAAAAAACTTGGGGTACATTGTCGTTCGTTTGAATTTGCACAAAAACCCTAAAAATCCCCCCTTTTTTTTTTTTTGGAAAAAATCACATATCGTATCTTATTGCACATTTTAGCATGTATTTTACAGATTCTAAAATAATACTAAATCAAGTCCCACCCACATCCTACCCAATCAACCAACCATTTTGGGTGTGTTTACTTACACCCTTTGAATTCTGACTTCGAATCAAATTTTGCATTAAAGATCTTTATTTTAAAGTTGTCTTAATAAAATCCTCTCGGTTTTCATTCCCGTAAACTTTAGCAACAGCCTCTGTAACTAGTTTTACACACCTCTCCACTGACTGAGTGTGTCAGGGAAATTTCAAGTAATCAAATTCTGGAAGGGTTTTTTCTTTCAATAGGGTTGAAATATTTTCTGTAGACATATTTGACAGAAGGGGTGGAGGTGTCAGCTTATACAATTTGTCCAATCAATTAGTTCAGGATAGTCAGTGGCTTCAAAGTTAATTGAAGAAGGCTTGAAAGCGCTAATGTGGCCCACTACTGGCGGCTCATTTCTGGCTTTCAGTATCTTCCTGTAGCCTAACTCTCTAATGTGCTATCTGTTATCCATTATCATCGCCAGCATGAGAATCTCTAGATGGCAAAAGAAAGAGTTTCTCTGAATGACTGGATCGATTTTTTTTTAATGTTGTCCAGAAAATGTCTGGTTATTTGAATGATCTTTAATACGTGCTTCGGACCATCTTTCACAGTGTTGTGCACTTTAATATTGAGCCAAACAGGAGCGTAGGTCTTTATAATGCAATTTGCAAGGGTCTTCATTTCGCTTGTCGGACTTATTTGGGAAACATAAAGTCTTAAAACCCGGTTTGCACAAGTTAACCATCTGGAATGGCTGAGGGGTCCAGGATTTTTAGCTGCTAATTCTGGATCACAGTTTCCTGTGCTGACTGCTTTGTGATGGTAATACATTCATTCATAGAAAGTTTTTCTCTTTTAGCCAGTTTAACTGTCTCTTTTCTATCCAACGTTTTTCCCGTTACTAGGATGCCCATGCGCAAGTTTTCCGCACTATTAAAAATTTAAAAAAGTATTTTAAAAAATATTCATCTTTAAAAATGACAGATTTTCCTCTTTTTTTCTAAACTTTAGATCTCTTGCGTGATTACAAAAGTAATTAATTATTTTTTTTAATTATTTTTCCCGTTATTAGGATGCTCATGAGCAAGTTTTCCGTGCTATTAGAAATTTAAAAAATATTTTTTGAAAAAAATATCCATCTTTAAAAATGACAGATTTTTATCTTTTTTTCTAAACTTTAGAGCTCTTGCGCGATTACAAAAGTAATTAATTATTTTTTTATTATTTTTCCCGTTATTAGGATGCCCATGGGCAAGTTTTCCGTGCTATTAGAAATTGATCAGAGAAAAAAAAGCTTTTTTCGACCCACCCTAATGTGCACTAAGTGCTCTTCTGCTCAGTCCTCCCCTGAGCATATTTTATCATGTCTGGGGCTTTCCAAATTGGATGTTATCAAAAACCCCTTGATGGTTCTTGACTTTCTACGGGTGAATAGACTCATGGACCTGATCTAGCCCTGCTGGTCTCGGGGATCAGAACAAACAAACAACTCTTATTTTTTATGTTACTTGTTTTTATGGAGAAACAAGAACCAAATAAATGATTTAATTAAAAATTTATTTCAGAAAAAAATCTTTTTTCGTGTTACTACATTACTGTATTATTTTTTTAAATATTTCCCTGAATAATGTATTTCAAATTGTACATATAAATACAGCTTTTAAATTAAAAATATTAAGCGGTGTATTCTGCTTTTTGGTAAATTTTCTCTAAAAAGCTTTTAGAAAAAATATAAAATAAGAAGATTGTAGACACCCCTATTAGAATATAATCTTGTTAGAATTTATCGATTGCTAAATTAAATCGAAATAAATAACATTAGAGAAATAAATTCAGTAAAGTGAAAAAATGTTTAAAAAGACTTTAAAAAATTTAACTTAGACTTATGAAACATGGAAAATATATATCCTAATGTGTTTCTCGAAATGAATTTTTGTAACGCGATTCAAGGCTATTTTCTAAAATTTTTCATTGAGCTGGAAGGTGCTTAGTACCATACTTTAAGTTGTTTTTTAAGCAATACTTCACTCACTTTTGAGCGGTTAAGTGGAACTTAATTTAAAACTCAGGGCTATTCTGCCGTGCTAAGCACAAAAGTGGTATCTGCTGAAGATTTCTGACTGAAATATTGCTTTTTAAAGTTTTGCGCCTTCATGTATTTGATTCAAGAGGTACTTTTTTGGAATTTTTTAAAAAATATTTCCCGATTACAAATAATCATAAAACATTGCATTTAAATTAAAATGAATGACACAATACCACCTGGTGACAATAACTCATTTTTAACTAAAAGTGCAGATGCAGTCGAACCCGCTTATTAGAATATCGGTTGAAAGAATATTCCGCTTAATATAATACAGTTTCAATGTACCAAACAGCTGTAATGTATTATTTTGATCCCGGATAATGGAATGTCCCGCTTATTAGAATATTATTTCGTAGCAAAATGGCTATTCCATTAAGCGGGCTCCACTGTACTACTTATGTGCTTTGCACTCCAGTACAGCGTTCGAATAGTATGTAAATTCACATCTGATGGGTGGATATTATTCGTCAAAAGCGGATTCAAACAAAAAACTTGATAGTTTGTTTTTAAATTCAAATTTTAAGGATACTTTCAACACACGAATAGGGTTTATAGATTAATATTAAAACCAACAAGTGAAGCTATAATCGTTTAATACGTAAACCAACATCACTGGTTATAAAATATGCGTACCGTAAAATGGGGTGTATAGGAACAGCGGGGTCAATTGGAACAAAACTTCCAGACCGTACAAAGAAATTCTTCATAAATATACTATTGGGTATTTTTCGCCATTAATTTTTTTTTAGAAAGGTAAGATCATAGGAAGTAGGAAAAAAATACTTTAGTCAATCTGGCAACGCTACTGGCTTCTAAGGAGGGCTGTACGTGGAATGCTAGAAAACATCACATTTTCATAGACTGCAAAACTTCATATGCAAGAACAAACCGTCTTATATTTTAAACCTAAGAGTGGTATGTTTCAATTATACATGTATCTGAACAACAGAATACCACATTAGAATTTACATTTTTTATAAATTGTGTCATAAAAATGAAGAATTCTGAAAAATGCCATTGGAAAAAAAATTGCGGGGTGAATCGGAACACTTTGTTCTGCTGTTCCAATTCAAACTTATTTGAAGGAAACTGTTTGAAAAATCAAGATTCTAACCCCAGTTCCTCTAATCAAGACAAGGACAAGGATTTATTACTGTTTATAACTTCTCGTGAGCAACTAGATCTTAGACTGACAGAAAGTTGCAGATTTCATAAGATTTTTTCTCCAGGAGACTTCTTTTTATTTAAAATACAAGGAGAAAAGTCATATAGATTTTAGATAGTAAAAAGCAAGCACACAGACAGTGATGAATAAGGGAAAAAATCTTTCAGGACAATCCCCAAAACCCAGAGATTTTAAGAAACTAAAGAAAAGGCAGAGATCATCCCAGAAGATGCTATGAAAAAACTTAAGCCAAGTCTCAATTGCTAGTTTTAAGGACAAGTACATGTTTGTGGACGACATGAGTGACTTCCATTCGTGTTAAATCTTTGTATTTCAATTCAAAAGCATTTCTTAAAATTACTTTTCATTTTCATAAGTTCAAAATTATTTTGAATTTTGACAAATTATAAACGTTTACTGGTATTGAAATTATACTTTTATTTGACAGTAATTATCTGTTCTTGTTTTCCCTCGTCAATATTACTCATGTTTGTGAGACCTATTACAGGTTTCATGGAAAAAAATACAAATTTTAACATGTGTTCCGATTGACCCCTATCAGCGGGGTGATGCGGAACACCCATAATTTCCTATATGTTTTAATAATAACTGTTCAAAATGTTTTGTTTTTGCTTGGAATATCAAAAGTAAAGCAAGACCGAAGTTTTTACCCAGAAAATCAAATTGAAAAAAAATCTTTTAACTGTTTTTTTTTACAATCAAAGCTGAAAAGTGTTCCGATTCACCCCATTTTACGGTACTAGGAAATCAAAGACATTACAAACTTCATTTTTTTAATGACTTTACAAGGGAGAAAAATCTCTGAACATTTAGCATTGATAAAGGTCATTGATAAATTGGATGCTCTGATTCAATTAAATGATTCAAAAACGATTTCAATTAAATGATGAAAATTTAAAGTGCGCCATTTGCCAAGAAAAATGAATTTTGAATATGCTGTAAACGAATTCGTTCTTGATCAAAATAATTATTGAGCTGAAAATCTTTTATATTCACTCTACTTCTAAGCAAAGCATTTAAGTTTTCGATATCTTATAAGCAATAGGGTGAGTTCTGGTAAGTGCGTACCCTTTTTTGCAAAGTTCATGTTCTCAAGGATGCTGCTCTGTTGAAAAATCTTGTACACTCACAATTTTTTTTTAGTTTTCTTTCCAGGTCCTTTACTAAGATTTTCAAGCATATAATATGTCAAATAAACCATAAGGATAAGTTTTGTGACCTGGTTTATGACACCTATTCTAAGGTACGCACTTTCCCTACCTAGCGGGGTAAGTGCGTCCACCTTAAATTATGTGAATATGAGCAGGAAAAAACTTCTGGCACATATTAAATATGTTAGGTACGTATTAAATATGTTGCCTTGGGATAATTCTTAATACTAGAGATCAGCACTTGCTTGCATGGATGAAACGCAATCAGTGATATCCCACGTGTCTTGAGAACAACTGTGATTTGAAGATTGAGAGAGTTGTGTCTGTGATTCTTCCTTTGTCCTTTTAATAAGACCAAGTGAGCAAATGTAAGTTGTTTTTATTTAGTAATAATCACTTCTAGTCCACATAGTTTATTTTGGTTTAATACATTAATCAGTCTATGTTTAAGCCAGGGTTCGCACTTACCCCTTCTTACATGTAAGATGAAACATGTGCATCTAATAACGTTGTTGTAAGGGCGTACCCCTGTGATTTTCTTTAATTCTATTTGTATGGTAGATCGTTAGGTGACCTAAGTGAACAATTCGTTTTTTTTTCTTTTTTCTTTTTTTTTTTTGAATAAATACGGTTTTAAAATATTTCTCTTATTAGAATCAGCAGCAGTAAAAAACAAACACAAAATAAAGAGCAAAAAAAAAAAAGAAAAAGAAAATTATTGATCATGATATGCTACTTGTACTTTTTTTTTCTTGTACATCGAAATAGTTTTTCACAAGGCGTTCTTAATTTTCCTTAATAAAATTTATTCATTACTCCACATTCGTTTTTTGAATCAGTTGGTTCCTTATTTAGTGTTTCACTTAATTTCATTGCTTCATTTGTCATTCTGGTTTAAATTAAGAAGAGCTTAAGATAGCTATTTTCAAAGAAAAATTTACTAACTGATATCTAAAAGCCAATATATTTCAGAGGTAATGAATAAAATTGAAATATTATGCCGCATTCAATGTAAATATAAATACTTGATGGAAATGACGTCGGATTTATAATCGGCTTATAAAAGAGTTATAAGCAAAATTAAAGGTGAATTACGAGAGCCGGATTTTCCACGTAATGGTTCACACTTGCCTCATCATAATGGTACGTACTAGCTCCGCATAATAGTACGCATATGCCTCATGATAGTGGTACGCACTTGCCCCATCATAATGGTACGCACTTACCCCCACCTTACTTTAAAGAAAGGGAAAGTGCGTACCGTCAGATAAACAAATTTTAGTTAGAGTATTTGATCAAAATACCCCATGTATGTTATTAGTAGCTATTACTCAAAAGAAACAACTTGCATTTCTTGACTTCAATTGCTTGGTATGACTACAAGAGAAACTGAAACAAAACCTTCTCAATCTTTACTTTAGAGTTTTTTTTGAAGACATTTAAGTTATCTCTGATTGTGTTTCGTCTATTGAATCCAGGCCTGAATTCTACCTATTGAAATTATCATTAGACAGTTATCTAACATAGTCGATGTGTTGCAGAAGCCATTTCAGGACAGTGTTCATATAATTCCCAGTGGACGCACTTACCCCGTGGACGCACTTACCAGAACTCACCCTATTTAAATAATTTCTTTTGCTCAGGAACGGACGCATCTCTTAAGATACGTCCATTAGGGTGGGGCGAAAAATAAAAAGTTTTTCAGATCAACTTCTAATAGTTGCCAAAACTTGTCTTTGGTGACAGTTAGCTTTTGTGCAAATTTTGAGAAAAATCGGTTAATATCTTCAGGGGGCGCTGCGATCGCAAAGTTTTACCATAGATTTGTTATGGATTTTATGGTTAAAATATCAAAACGAATGCGTTTAGCTAGTCTCTTTGCGTTTTTTTTTACTCAAAATATGTTTTCATGCATTAAAAGCATATGAAATGACTCACAAACATTATTTTATATGATATATTTATATTTTAAAAAAATCAAATTTTTTCACGTTTTTGTTTCTTTTTAAATGCTTGAAATAAAAATAGATCATAAAAAATAATTTTTTGTGAGTTATTTCATATGCTTTGAATGCATGAATATATCTTATGAGTAAAAACAATTCAATGAGATTAGCTAACGGCATTGTATTTCATATTTTAACCATAAAATCTCGATAAAAGCTACGATAAAACTTTGCGATCGCAGCGCCCCCTGAAGATATTAACCGATTTTTCTCAAATTTTGCACAAAAGTTAACTATCACCAAAGACAACTTTTGGCAACTATTAGAAGTTGATCTGAAAAACTTTTTATTTTTCGCCCCACCCTAACATCCATTGCCGAGTATAAAAATATTATTTAAATAATGTTTCTGTAAATCTTCCGAATTTAGTTACATTACATAGAACTTGAGTCAATGTTATTCATCAAATTTAGACCCTTAAGTCAGAATTTTGTAGTTTCAGAGTGCTTTGGGCAACAAATGTTAAATTTATTAAAATTAATTTCCCTGTAGACGCTTTGAAAATGTTACACATTATACATGTTGCTTTGCTTATAAAACTTCCCTTCATTTGCAAGTTTAAAATTAAGGAAAATGATTAAAGTTTGTTAGTTTAAAAATTATATTCATAATGGAATAATATAGTAAAAATAAATTGAATAATAATAATAATAATAATAAAAATAAAAATAATAATTTCGTTTGAATTTTGACACCTCAAATTCAAACTATGCCTTTCACAATGACGAATTGCGAAAAGTATGTGGCGTGCGTTTGAGAGTACATTACCCAACTTTGCTGCCGAAACTTAAAGTTATTTTGGTTCAGTGGTTAAAGTACAAGGCTACCATCACGACGTACCCTGGATCAATCCCCGGCAGGGACATATCAGTGCGCCACACATTGGTCACCCAATAACTCAACAGATGGTGCTATCTAGCGACAGTCACAATGTCCTACATGGTACGGAAGCAAAGGCTGGGGGATGGACCGTGTTGACAGACTGACTGCCAACCTGAAAAAGAAACCGCCCGGCAACTGAAGTCTAAAAGGAAAACATATAGCAATTTGCGATTGTTAAAAAAAATTTGAAGAGTAAGAAAAAGTCATTGGTGGAGCGTAAAATGTAATTAAAACTTAATTTTTACCTGGAAAACATTGGAAGTAATTAGGAAATTATAATATATTCCTTTATTATTTTAAAGCACTACAAACCATAAGTTTTGCTAAATTGAGAGTGCCATTACATGTTTGGAAGCACAAAAGTTCAGAATTACGTATCAATATTAATTACAATTCGTAAGAATATTCATTATTAGTAATATAATAATATTATCACATTAATGATTTAGTGAATGTACTCATTAGATACACGTAAATAGCATTGTAAATACAGTTTTTATAAAACCTAATAAATGTAAATGCCCATCAGGAAATTACTTCTAAACCTTGACGTTAAAAAATATATTTACTTTGCATCAATTTAAGATGTGTTTACATTCTACTGGAAAACATTGAAGGTATAATAGGACACTGTCCAACTATATCCTCATCAACATGGCCCACTATACCCGGAAAGCAGAATTTTTAAATCAAGAGCCAAAAGTTGCACAAATTTTGTGGATCAAACAAAGAACACTACATTCACGAAATTTAACAAATGTCCAGCTTTAAATGAATGCATTGATATTGATTATTGAATGAAAATGTATATATCAGAACGAGAAAAGTACGGCAAATAAAAAATACAGTAAAGCTATAGCAAAAGAAAGGGGGCGGGGGCTACAACTTCCATGAACTATGAAATGTAGCAGGGCAATTCCACGGGTAACTGACTGACATTCACAAAGCAAAAAAAAGAAGTATTTTGAAATAAAATACAACAAATCTCAAATTTTACTAATTTATTTTGTCCTGTCTTATTGTACTTTTTAAGCTGAATTTCATGGTATAATTGAATTTCGAAAATATATTTTTAATGATTTTTTAAAAATTGCCAAAAATATGGTAACTGACTGACATGAATGCAACTTGTGTGAAAAGTAACACTGATTCTACAAGAGATTTCTCTGAAAGTTGAAGGAAATTTTATTGAATAAAAAATGAGGATCAAAGAGAATGAATAACCTTTCGGACCATGGCAGTTGAGTTTGAAAATATTGCTGCAGTAAAGAATTACAATAGCTAGAGTAGCTTGGTAACTGACTGACATTCCGGTAACTGACTGACATTTCTGAAATATTTTAAATATACTGATGCACATGTTCAAAATTACACAGTAAAAATTATGAATAAGTCTACGAAAAAGGTAAACAATAAAATTACAATTGTCAAACTTAACATTGCTGCAATAAATGATTGCAGTCTTTGCAACAAATTCACAACTGACTTACCTATCGGGAACCAACTGTTAAATTATACAAATGCAAATGTTCAAAATTATGCAATAAAACCTTTATAAAGATAACACAAAGAGTAAAGTAATGGAAGTCCAATTTTTAAGTCAATTATACACTGGCGGAAAAAAAAATCCCAACACCAAGAAAGACTTGTGTTAGATAAACGAAATTTGGTAGGCGTGTTTATACAACTGAAAGATGACATCGATTGAAATTTCGAGTTCCGCGCATTAGTGTGGCGCAGCTGGCGTCACTCAGAATATGCAAACAAAGCTTGTTTTAAAAGCGTGTTGTAAAGCTCGTGTGTATTATTTTTCCGTGAAATTTGACGAATTGCGTTCATCTTAGATAGGAATGCCTTTAAGAAGACGAAGAAAGCCATTATCAACAGCTCACCGAATTTAAACGAGGTCGTACAATTTGGCTACGAGAAGGTGGATTTTCATTTCGCGATATTGCAGAAAGACTTGGGTGGGAATGTTTCCACCATGCATGATTATTGGAAGCTATGGGCAAAGGATGGTACTACCTCAAGAAGATCGAGTTCCGAGCTGCCACGTGGCACGACTGAGAAGGAAGATCGCCGAATCTTGCGTACGGCTGTGGCGCATCGTACTGCATCTGCGGTTGAAATTCGAGCTGCAGTTGGTACTGTCGTGACCCAAGGAACGGTAAATAACTGTTTACTTCAAGGACAGCTCCGAGCCAGGCAACCTGCAGCCTGTATTCCATTGACTGCAAACCATTGCATTTTCCGACGGCAGTGGTGCCACGACAGAGCTCACTGGAAGTCGGAGTGGAGATCTATTTTAATTTTTGATGAAAACAGATTCTGCCGTAGTGCCAGTGGTGGCTGTATATTGGTCAGAAGGAGGCCAGGGACCGCCTGCATCCAAGCGGTCTACGGCCTAGACACACGAGACCCAAACCTAGAGTTATGGTCTCTGGAGCAAATTTCTACGACAGCAGGGGCATTCTTGTGGTTATCCTAAACTCACTGACTGAAAATTTGTCGTCAGTCTGGTAATTTAACCAGTAGTACAGCCCTTCAAGAGTAGCATTCAAGGGGGCGTTTTCCAACAGGATAACGCTCGCCCTCACATCGCTTCTGCAACGCAATGTACTCCACAGAGTGCTGACATGTTACCATGACCTGCAAAATCACAAGGTATGTCTCCAATTGATAACGTATGGGATATCATTGGACGGCATCTCGAGCATCATCCATAGTCAGCAATGACGGTCCTAGTATTGACACAACAAGTGCAACAAGCATAGAACTCCATGCTACAAAGTGACATTTGGCACCTGTATGACATAATGCATGCACACTTGCAGGCTTGCCTTCAAAATTCTGGAGGTTACACCCTCTACTAAATTAACATAATTTCACATTTGCACGGCATTTTCTTGAGCTTAAATTAGCCAGTGATCTTGTACATTTAATCAATTAAACATGTTAACTAGACAATTGCAGTACCAGAATTTCATTACTCTACAGAAATTTTTTCTTGGTGTTGGGATTTTATTTTCCGCCAGTGTATTTACAATTTTTGTTTCCATAGGATATTCGGATTATGGGTTATGCAGATTTTGTTAAACTCGTTTTGCTATCAGTCACTCAGTACTTTTTTGAAATTTTCTTAAAGTGATGAGTTTGAACAGTTGAACATTTGCTGTATTGGATTAGATAATTACATTTTCATCTATGGGTCTTAAAATAACGCATTTTTCGGATATTCGGAATAGCCAAAATATCACTAAATCTCATTTTCAATTCATTTTTTGTGGAGTGAATATCTTCCTGCTTAACAATAATAAGTTGTGTTTTCAGATCTTTCTCTTTTTTAGAATTATAAAGGGTTGAGGCATTATTGATGGTTGCTTTTCTACTCAACACTTCCATCCATGCTAATCTCTTTACTTGGCCACCGACTCCATCTACGGCTCCCTTGCCATGTGAAGTGGCAAAAAACTGCCATTCGACTTCGCGAATTTGAAAGTCCTTGCAAAAATATGTGAAGTTGCATAGGTTAAAACGCTGCTTGAACTGACTGGAAGCACCATCAGAAAAAATATGTAACGAGGAAAAGTTCTTAGTTAGTTTCAAGTCCTTTATTATTTCCCGAAGGAAAACCTTCACAGCATTCTCATGATCTAGATAGTCTGATATAACCGGGTACGATTTTGTTTGTTTTTGGTCACCTTCTACAAACCAAGAAACAGCTTTAAAAATTGTAACTTTTTTATGGTTCCAGTGAGCTACTTGGATTTCATTTTGTTCCTTACAGCAGAAATTTTCTGCAAAATTAATTTGTAGGACTAGCTGTTTAGAATTTAGATCATCCCGTTTTATCTTGAATTCTTTTGATTGCTTTCTCTTTACAAAAACATGCTGTAGAAATAATGGTAGTTTTGCTCTTAAGTCATTTATGCAGTCCTCAGTTCTGTACCTCAGAATCAGACTAACGTATAAGTCCATTTTCGTCATTTTTCCGTAGAAGGGAAAAACGATGTATTCGACAATCGTTTTTCCCCCCTACCGAAAAATGACGAAAATTGACTTACGTTAGTCTGGTTCTGAGGTACAGAGTTGTTCCTTCATTGGTGGTTAGTTGGCATTGAGGAGTATTTTTCCACTCCTTCCAAGTGCACAGTTCATGATGCTGGTCATCATTTGAATTTAGCCCATTTATCATGGGGCATCTGCTACATTTGCCGTTTATACATTTCTCATTTTCTTCGTCACAGACTGCAGCCTTTATAAAATCTTTTAATTTAGTCGTAACATTCAACCCTTTTTCTTTTAAGGCATCCAAAAGAAATTAAATATTTTCATGTTTTTGGTAAAGACACACATTATAAAGTATGTCTCTTCTTAGTAATGTTTGATTTGGGCGGAGGCTGCTAAACTTGGAAAGACCAATCTTAACACTTGGATTTTCTTCACAAAAGAGAGCATTTACCAGTCTTAAAACTCAAGACTTGTGTTGTTTTATGTTTGTTTAACAAGAGAAATATTTTTAGGAGTGTGTAATTAAGTACGCTGTAGTTATTTTGAAATTAAATTAAATGTCAGTCAGTTACCACATTAAGTTGTCAGTCAGTTACCATGGAATTTTTTAAGTTCTTGATGCAAACTTCAACTTCTGTTTATTCAGTATTTAAATACTCTTAAAGTAGGCAGAGAGTATGAATTTTTGTAAGTTTCCATCAAAAATTTTCACGCTCAGGGGAAAATGTTGATTTTTATGGTAACTGACTGACATTCAAAAACTGAATTTCAAACTGTATCTAAACGAAACGCCATAACAATATTTTTTTCAAATAAGACTGCATTAAGAATTTTCATAATGTGTATAACAAATTACCCCAAACTTTTTGTTTAGTTATATTTTTTTTGGGGGGGGGAACACTAATTACTGTAATCTAAATTATCGAACATAATTCTGGAGAGAAGATGGACATGTCTTTCGGCCTGTTTTCAATACAACAGTTTCTAATATAAAATTTAAGGTGGTACCATATTAAAATAGATAGTTCAAGCTTTTAAAGTACATATATTAATTTGCGTTTTGCGAACATTGAAATTTTGATGCTCAGGTTGACATTTTCGTAGAATTGCCCAGCAGTAACTAGTCTCCATGTTGTTGCCATGCAAGTTAAATAAAATATAAGACACTTTTTTAGTGTGCGAATTATGGGAAGAATTCAATTTGTCCCACGGTATCCCGCGTATCACTGTGCCATCCTCTTCCCCATCAACACACTACTGTTATGCTTGGAGGGGGGGGGGGAATGCAAGGAAACATAGTTTCTGAAATATTTTGTGATTAACGTAAAAGTATACTAAATGTAATAAAATTGGTTTCAAATCATCTTTAAGAAACAGGACAAAACAGTGTCTACTTTTGAATTTATTAATTTAAACGGACCTTTTATGGTAAACAAAAATTTCTCTACCATCACATCTGTTCGATAAAAACAGGTCAGTTTCTCCAAATATTTTTTCCTATTTCAGCACTTTATGCACATATTTGTACTATAAACGTATAAATATGCATACGCAGTACCTCAGAATAGTAGACAGTCTCTCGACTATACGTTATGTCTATAATTGGAGGGTGTTTGCAATTACGAGAAAAAAATTTATTTTTCAGCTTATAGCAATGAACTTAACAAGAACTTGACCATTAATATCTTAATATATATATAAAAATTACGTGTCCCTGTGTTTGTGGCCAATGGACTCCTCAGCTACTGAACCGATTTTAACCAAATTTTGCACGCAATTTCAGTTTGGTCCAACTTAAATGATAGGATAGTTTTATCTCAATTAAGGACCTCAATATATTTTTTATTGCAAATTATCTATTTAGTTACCAGCTTTTCTGTATTCTTGGCTTCTATAACATAAAATCTGCTGCTAGGCTGTTAGTTGCTTCGGAAGCAAAAAGCAATAGCGGTAACGTATCAAGGATGTCGAATCGGCTTCTGGCATATTCGTCCCGATTCTCTTAATTTATGCGTGTAAGTATTATTAAATCAATATTCGGAAAAGTATTATTTGCTTACTTTTCCTTTACTTAATTCAATTTATTAAAGCAGTTTAGATACTTAACATATGCTATTTTGTTTGTTTTAAAAATATTTTTCGCTCATGTTTAGGTACAAATATTTTTTTAGGAAAATTATTTTAGTGAAAAATATCATACCTTTTTCGAGCTTTGAGTTATAAAATATTCATATTATTTAGGGATTTTTATGTCAGGTGTATTTAGACAAAGAAAGGCTCACTGCATTATGTGATCTTTTTCCTATGTAATAGTTAAATTTTTAGTGATTTAGTTCAGAATTGTATTTGCTAAACGTATCCATCTGCAGCAATAAATTTTCAAATTATCGTTCAACAATACATGTGGTATTTACTATTCAAAAAACAAATTCTTAGGAGGGAAAATGTACTGTTTTATGGTGCGAAGATTAAAATTATTTCTATACACACAATTTTTACCGTTACATTGCTTTGTAACATAAATATACACCTCATAGTTTGCGATTCAAAATTCTACTGTTTCGTAAATATCGAATCTTTCGGGTTTTTAAGTTATACAATATTCATTTTTTTGTGATTTTGTATTTCAATTGTATTAAAAAAGGTTTTACTGTAATTTGTGAACTTTTACCTGTGTAAAAGTTTTTCGTTTCTATTGAAACATTATAGTTTAACCCATACCTTAGCATCAGCAACGCATGGCCGGGTCAGTTAGTATTAGTAATGTAATTATCATGCCTAAATAGGATTATCGTAATTGCATGTTAGTTATTTCATTTTATGTATAAAATTTGTCTTAATAAAGATAATGCAAATTAGGTAGGAGTTAATTTAAACAACTGAAATATCCATTTAACAGTTACTGCACCTTTCTTTCATCAACGAAAATCTATTTATCGATACATATGAAATTGTATCATGCATCTCTTTAAGTCTCTATTCTCAAAATAAGAATTGAATAAAGGGGAAAAAGCGCCTTTTGCTGTATGTGTCTCGAAAAACTTTTCAAGCATCATTTCCAGTCACAGATACTTCACATTCGTCATCGTCCAAAGGAGCACATTGTTCAGTTGTGCTTCTAGGAATTAAACTTTTAACATTCAACTATGAGACTCATTCTTCTAATTTGATCAGTCCTTTAAAACTTCTGCAAGGTTTCCAACTTGGAACATTTTGGGTAGGCAATACATTATAAGCTTCCCCTTTTCAGCATTTTCCAGAATATCACTCGATCAGTTTAATTTCAAACCTTTCAGATGATATTTCAACGTGTACTTTTGCCCTAAACTGAATTTGAATTGGTTTTTGAAAAGTTGCATTACCTCAACCAAGTATCTACAGTGAAAAAAAAAAGAAAAAAAAAATCAAAACAGCGGAGAAACCCATCAAATGACAGGGGGAAGACGGGCGGGGGGGGGGTGCTAAAAATTTTAAACTTCGGATGGCATGTGAGACTTCTAAAACCACTTTGTACATGATTATCTAATAAAAAAAATCCTGTCAATGGATTTAAAAGGAAATTGTTTTTGTTCAAGAAAATGTACGTTATTCGGAGTGCTCACTATTCAGAGTGAAGTTTATGGCACGACATGTGTTGAAACACTGGGACTGACAGAAATGTCCTTTAATTAACATTTGTTAAAGAAGGTTTTGCACATATAAACTACATAATTACTACACATATGTTTCCGTTCACTAATTTATTACTTTTTTGTTTATTTTTGACATAGGATGAATTTCAGCATGGGAAATACAACTTTCACCATCAGTGATTTCAACGAAACCTCTCCAGATGTCTACAGACGCAAGTTTTCCATGAGAGTACGCGGATCGACTTTCGTAATGTTTCTTGGGTTAACAGCTATTGTGAGAAATCTTGCTGTGATCATTGCTTCTTTCTGGAACGAAAAACTTCGAAGCCAAGCAAGTAATCTTCTACTCGTATATTTGTCCATGACTGATGCAATATTCGTAATTTTTGTCACTATTCTTTCTTCTATGGCAGTTAGCTTCGACTATTAGCCATTGAGTGACTGCCTCTGCAAGTTACAGAATGGTCTATTTTATAGCGGTGCATGTAGTACTTCTTCGTTCACGATTTCGTTTATTAGTTTGGACAGAGCCGAAGCGGTGATGAAACCGCTTCAGTACCACAACATAATTTACAGCAAACGAGTAATTTGCATCTGCATTAGGGTGATTCAGAAATGTATGGAAAAAAATAAACTTTGTATTTTTGTGCGTCTTACCCTCTTATTTTGTGCCACTATATACACTGATTATTTGTGCAAAATTTTGGCAAAATATATTAATATTTAGAGGTCGCTCAAACGCCTTGAAATTTCCTGATATTGACAAAAACGTGATCGTAAATGATATCTATAGAAAGAAGTAGCCTTTGTATTTTTGTGCGTCTTACCCTCTTATTTTGTGCCACTATATACACTGATTATTTGTGCAAAATTTTGGCAAAATATATTAATATTTAGAGGTCGCTCAAACGCCTTGAAATTTCGTGATATTGACAAAAACGTGATCGTAAATGATATCTATAGAAAAAAGTAGCCTTTATATTTTTATTCGTCTTACCGTCTTATTTAGGCCCTTTATAAACACTGAATTATTCGCCCAAAATTTTAGTAAACTATATTTACATTTAGGAGTACTTCAAATTTTGCGATAGTGGCACAAATGCGAACGTAAATAATAATAATAATAAAGTTACTTTATTGCTTTTTTATATCTCCGAAGAAAAAAAGCGTGCAATCACAAAATGAACTATATATCTGAAAAACCAATGACATGCAGAAAAGTATGAAAACTAATCAAATATGGAAAAAATTTAAAAAACAAATTTAAATACATTAAATATATATTAATTCGCTCATTAATTCTTGCAATACTTTTTAAGGTTACTCTTTTTGCAACTTTGAAACCTTTTCTGTACATTCTTGTACCACTTGAAGAAGACACTGTCTTTGTTTTTCGTTGTTAGTGATAGTCTTAACAAATGCTTCAATAAAGGCCATGCCACGCTCCGTATTGTCGTTTACAATCCTCAGTTTCTTTGATAGTATAAAGCCTTGTTGGTAGCTATCTTAAAGATTCGAATGCTCAGGATCAAACAGCTGATATATTTTGAGTTTCTTCTTCACATGAATAAGGACGCTAAAAATATTCCAAATCATTTCTTAGTGCTTGCACAGAAAGGGTTGCTGGGAACCCAGCTCTTAGATATTCTTTCCCAATAACGATAAGAATGTGAAAGAAATCACATTCATATGTTACGAATACCGTTTGTTTGTCCAGATGCAAGTTTGAACTGGTTGGGAAATATCCATAACTTGAAGCCATAAAGAATCTTTAACACAGATATAACACGAGGAACCACTCCTGGGACACGAAAACATACACCAAGAGAAGGTGCTCTTCTCAAGAAAATCGCACTAAGCTCTAGTATCTTCCTTGGATACTTCTTTTACATGGGTCATCAGAAGTTAACTTTGCGCTACTTCCATTACTAGTTACACGTTGCTCTGAATTGGCTACCAACTCCTCAACCTCATCGTTCCTCACTCCAGGTTTAAAATTAGAAAGTTTTATTTCGGTTTATTATTGCTAAAACTGCCTAAAAAGTAGTATTGTAGATGCAATGGCAGTGGATGGTTCCACGCAATTGCGTGAACATCGCATCTGACATTGCATGCAATCAAATACCCCAATTCTACTTATTTCTTGGTTTATCGGTTAAAATACCGAGAGACCAAGAGTAGAATAGATTTCGGTTGTAATACCACAGAAAACACAATGTCTAAAATATAATGGCGGAAAGCACAATATAAAAGTTGCTTCCCTAGTTTTTTTTTCCCCAAGTTCAAACATGCTCCAACTTTAGTACCGGCAATGCATGTCGTATTGAAACACATACCACGTACGAGCTCAGAAAGTTTCCATTTATCTAACTGGTTATCGCATAGCAGCATTTTCCGTAGCAATTCCAATACCCGACTAACTTACTAGAACCCAGAAGTAAATCATCAATGCTTGTGGTCCTGAAACGAATACTGGTATGAAACCCGCCGATCATCCTTCATTTTCCCAATATATTTTGCATAAGTGTTTCGTTCCAGTGAACTATCAAAGGAAGTCCTAGATTTAAACGACTTTTGTAAGTTAACGGCCAATTTAGAGCGAATAGTCTGCATTTACCGTTTTATGGACGTTGTCAAATCCTCCCCATTTTGACCCATACTTTGTACTGTATCAGCTACTATCAAAGTGGCTTTCTGTCACTTATACTGGGCCCTGTCTAGAGTGGATGCTAGGTGTTTTAACGAAATAAACTCATACACCTCAAACAACCGAAAAGAAAACAGAAACCACAGCCCGAGCTTGCAGCTGCATTTTCTACCCAAACTCATGTAAGAGATAATGCAGCTTTGGAGCGGGGGGGGGGAGGGGGGTAATAGTTACAACTCACTTTGAGCTATTATTTTATTGACTAATTACTTAGTAGAGTAAACTAACGTTTTAAGTTATTCCATTTTATATGAAGAATACTATTATTTCGGGTAATGAAGCTATATACTCCAACTCTCGAAATTGCTAATTTTCAACAGAATTCGATCGCGTTGAGCGACCTCTAAATATTATTCAATTGAGCTAAAATTTTGCACACATCACATTCATGAATAGTGTAAAAAAACTGCGGGGTAAGACCAGAGAAATTCAAAAAAAAAATTTTTTGAATCACCCTAATATATATAAATATATATCTATATATATATATATATATATATAAAATTTTATTTATATATTATATATATATATATATATATATATTATATATATATATATATATATTATATATATATTATATATATAACTACTCTATATACATATATAGATATATATTGTTTTCCATATTTGATTAAAATCTCCGATCAAAAACAGTATCAAATATTAAATCTTATATTGAAAAGGGAAGTAAAAGTTTGCCGCGTTTGAATGCCTGTTGTATTTGTTTTAATATGTGCAGCAGATGTCTGATGGTATGTTGGTGACATATACTCATTGTATAGGGTTTATATTTGTTTTTATGGCCACATACGTACATTTACGGGTATTGCACGAGTATTAATACAAGTATATACGAGCAGATATATGTAAACACGGAGGTATATACGTATTAACCTGAGTTTCTTGTGTATAGGGTTATATTTGTCTTATATACTTATATATTTATGAGTATACACGAGTTAATACGGGTATATAAGAGCATATATAAGTAAACACTTCTATTTACACGTATTTACTAGTATATACCAATATTTACTTGTATATGCTCATAAATGTATGTATATAAGCGCAGAAATACAAATATGCCCCTACACACAAGTATACTCGGGTTCACATGTATATACTCATGTGTACTCGTAGTGGCATGTAAATGTATGTACACAAGTGCAGAAATACAAATATACCCCAACACACCAGTATACTTGTGTTAACTCGTACATACTCTTGTTTACACGTATATACTCGTATATACCTGAATTTACTCGTATATGCATTTGCACAAGAGCAGAAAAACAAATTATCCCCAACACACGATTATACTCGTGTCAACTCGTATATACTCCTGTTTACATGTATATACTCTTATATATCCATATTTACGCGTATATGCTCGTAAATGCTTGTGCATAAGTGCAGAAATACAAATATGCCCCTACACACGAGTATACTCGGCTTCAAAAGTATATACTCGTGTGTACTCATATAAATACCCAAATTTACTCGTATAAGCCATGTAAATGTATGTATATAGGCGCAGAATTTAAAATATTATCCACCACACGAGTATACTTGTTGTTATTTGGTATATACTGCTGTTCACAAATACCTATCTTGAATTTAATCGCAAATAAATTAATCAGATTGAAATCAATTTTATTAGCTTTAATCAAATTGAATTTAGTGTGATTACTTTTAGTCTGACTAAAATTTATCTGACTAATTTAATCTTGATTAAATCAATCTGAACTAAATCAATCGTTTTCAGCAACTAACAAAATTACTTTGAACTAACGTTAATCATCGTCTGAAAATTAAATAATCTGAACTAAATGCGAGTCAGGTTACTTTAGTCAACTAATTAATTGATTGAAAATTTAGTTGATTTTTTTTAATTCTTACCCAACACTGAGCGGGATAATACAGAAATTCTGAAATGACTCACCAGTAGTACTTCACATTATATCCTTCAAGGTTTCCTTAATTTTCAAGCATCAGATTTATCTGGACTTATTGATTGGTACAAGTGTAAGCTGATACCACTTCTATAGAATATGGCAACAGAAAACATTTCACAACTTCATTGAAAGTCAAAGACCTGCCAGAACTTCAATATTTGATACTACACTCGATCGGTAGCGAGATGTGCAAAACGTGTGACAGAGGCTGCAAAACAATGTCGGAAGCATGAAATCCATACAGGTTTTGCAAATTAAGTCGGATCAAGATCTTCGATGAAAAATTTGATACTAGGTCAGCATTTAACGAACTTCCGCACTATGAATCACACACTAATTGGCAGGTTGCAGGGCCGTAACCAGACCTTAGTTTCTGAGAAGGTTTTACCAAACCTTTTTCTCATGAATTCATAAAGTCAAAATTTGATTTCAAGTTCTATATTATGTTGATTATTGTAACAATATATGTTAAAAGGGAAAAAAAACATGAAAAATGTAAAAAAAAACTCATCTTTTCAATGAAGAAAAAAAAATATCTGGATAAATGAGTTTACTCATAAACACGCATTCACAAATTTCCATCTTACGACACTTGTAAGATGTGTTAAATATAGAGTTTGGTACTTACAAATTTGAAGAATTTTGGTGGGGTTTTTTTTGTGGTATTACAAATTCAAAGGGAGAGTTGTATTGTTAAGAAATTAGTTTGCAATATCTACAATGAAAATTAATACTACAGAAAAAACACTTTTGTATAATTATTCAATAATGATAGTTTCATTTTTCAAATGCAGTTTCAAAGAAAATTAAAATGAAATAGCAATAATAATCTTTTTCAGTGAAAAGAATTTTAGATTCAGTTTTGATGACTTTTGGAGGGGGTTTCAACCCTAAAAACCCACCCCTTAAATACGGCTCTGGTTGGTTGTGAGTTAGGACTTGTCTTGATGCCGCCACCATGCGGTTAGGCCAGTCAATAAAGGGAGGGGGTCAAGGAGGGCGGGGTTTTGCTTTCTGATGAAACTTGCATTGGGTTTAGACAAAGATTCCTTCCTTGAAAATTGTTTTAAAATTTTCTTAAAACGTATGTGTCCCGTGAGAGAAAAAAGGGTTAAAATGGTCCCCCTCCCACCCAAATTTAAATTAAAAAAATCTACCAAAGCCATAACAATGCTGAACGATACTTAGGGCGCGGAAATTGGGGCAATTAATTTCAACATTGAATAATTTACATGCTCATGCGTCCCCCCCCCCTCCTATCAACCTCACCATGCTATGAGCCCCCAATGTCTCTCTATCTTTTAGTTTAATAACTTAGGGATGTGATTTTTGCCAGATTTCCTTTTTTTGGGAGGGGGGATTTTTTGTTTTTTTATCTGAAGTATGAGTTATATTTGCATTTCACCTTTAACTTTTAGGGTCATTCCATCGTGACTAACGTAACATTCAGAGCTGATTTTATAACTCATTTTACCTGTAACTTAAATGATAAAAAATAATTTTTCGCTGTGTTGGTGGATTTGCAATGTAGATGGTGTACATGTATCTTTTCTGTTAAGAATTTAAAATAAAATTACTGACAACAGATATTTTTTCAACCAAAATACCAGTGTGACTAACGTAACATTTTTGCAACCTTGAAAAATAATGTTCATGTTATGAGGCAAAATTTTCTGAAAGTTAAGCAAGTGTTAAAAATTGGCTCATATATTAGAAAAATATGGAATGTTAGCTTTTAAAAATATATATTACATTTATTAAATTTTGAATTTTTTAGTCTTAAGTGTCACTTTTGCTGAAAATGGAGTGTGACTAACGTAACCATCGAATAACAAACAATAGATTTCTTAAATAAAAATTATTATTACTAATATTATTGATAATTACATTAATTTTTCCTTTTTTAAAACTTATTATGTTGCATATTTTTATGTATTTATATATTTATTATTATTTTTTACTTATTTATTTTGGGGTAAGAAATTGTAAATGGAAGGCTCCCTTTCAACTTAATTGATTTTGTCAAAGAAAATTTAGCTTTTGCAAATTTATCAGGTTTGGGCCATTCAAATCTTTGACCTGTTTCTCTCATCTTTGATCTTTTGAGCCCAATGTTTGAACTTCCTAGAGTTAACTCGCAATTTTTTTCAAAACCGGTTTCTTCATTCTTATTAATTTTTTTATAAAGTTGATAGATTTCTTCTAAGTAAAACATAGGCAAACCCTTTTGTAGCTTCTTTCTCTTGTTGGCAACAAAGTTCTTTACATATTTAGCATCTTTCTTGTGGGAAAAAAATCGCGAAATTATCATTGTTATAAAATTAGAGAACTTATTGTTTTGTATTATCAGACAAACTTAACGATTTTCTATGGGATTTAGGATTTTCTATATTAACTGCTATACCTGATGCCAGCTTTTGGATAGATAACTTTCTTTCAGGGACTGTTGGCTAAAGCTTTTCTTTATATTTCTTCGTTGCCTTTTCCAGTGCTTGCCTTGTGAGAAAAGGAGATTCTGCAGATATGGAGGAAATAGTAGTTTGTTTCTTTGCAAGCATCTTATTTATTAATTATTTTGAGGCTTCTCTTTCTTCCTCTTTTAACTTCATACCCGAAATTGTGTTTTTTTCGTAAAAAACGCATCAATGTTTTTGACATTTCTAATTCAGCTGAATTTTATAGAGGCTATGATTCGCCCGACTTCTTTTTTTCCGTTCTGAAGCAGTCGAAGGAGCTATTTTGCCTCAAATATTTCAAATTAGTTTGATATATTTATTTACTCTTAACTGGAAATTTAAATAAACACTAAAATAGTTAAGCTTTAAGCTACATCAATCTTTTTTTTTAATAGTTACCATAGTCACATTCAAACGGTTACGATAGTCACATTCAAACTGTTACGTTAGTCACACACCTAAAATGTTACGTTAGTATACACACTAATATTTTTCTATTAAATATATCTAAAATAAATATTTTATGATTTTCAAGTAGATATGATATAGACATAAGAAAATAAAGAGCTATGGTATTTAATTATTTTTAGTTCAGTTTTAAAATAGAAAACATTGCATTTTTGTGACTAACGTAACATAAAATAAGAAAGTGAAATAATGAAGATAATTAAAATGCTTAGCTTATAAACTGAATGAAAAAAGCTGTTAATTCAATCAGATATAACTCCAAACTTTCATAAGAAACGCAGTTCTTTTAAAAATTCACAGAAATTTTAACATTATGCACGAAAATAATGACTAATGTTTTTAGCTTTTACTAAGATTTTTCTGCAGCCATGCACTTACAGAGATCCAACATAAACACCAAAAAGGATTTTTCAAAATTTTTGCTAGATTCATATACTAGAAAGTATGTTGAATAAAATAATAGGTCACAGTTAAATCTTTAAGGTACTTTTATTTTTTAGGCTGAGGTTGACATTTCTATGGAATGACCCTTTAGGGCTTTTGATTCCTAAATATAACCTTTAGAAGAACCCCCTCCCCTACAAATAAAACTTAAAAATTGGAACTTTGTAAGGGCCCTGAGAACCCTCTGTTATGAGGCTGGGACATGAAGTCCATTTAGTTGCATTAAAATTTCAGAAAATTTAAAGTGCAAGTTTCAGGTGTTATAATCAGATGTCTTTCTGGTATGATTATTATACAAAAAGATTTGTTTACCCTAATTCTAAAAAAAAAAAAAAAACATTAAAGTGCAATAACTATTTGGGATAAATAAAATGAAAGTATAAAAAATGAAACAACATTTCTTTGAGAAAATATGTTTTATAAATTCATGTTTTAATCAACTAATGGTACGCATTTTACAATATTTACAATAATGTACAAACTAGTTAAAACATGACAGAGAAGATGAATTCATTTAAAATGCACTATAAAATTTACATTATAAACATGGAGCTCAAGACCATATTACTGCAATAAAATTATTATTCTAAATGTACGATTTCAGGTTTAATAAAATCATCAATCAACAAAACCAATAAATATCTTTTAAAAATTCATTTGAAAGATTTCAATGCAAAAATTTTAAAACAAATTATACATTAAGTTTTTTTCTGATATGCAAAAAAAACAACTTATTAAAATTCATTCAACTTACTAAAATCATTATTAAGACCATTAACCAAAACAATATATATTTCAGGAAACTCATTTTAATTATTTTTGTTCAATCATGTCAGTTATGTTAATATATTTCTAAAATTTCAAAAAATATCAGAAGAATACAGAAGAGAAGACATTTAAACAAACACAATACTCTGAACACTAAGTCAAACGCTTATTTTATATGCCTCTATGCTGTTTCAGCACGGAGGCAGGTTTCAGAGTTATAGAAGAGGAGAGTATTATGGAATAGTTGGAATATATGAAATACTAAGATTTCGCTCAGTTTCGTGCATCTACAATGAAGCAATGTCATAAATTACTCAAATAATAATAATAGCAAAATAAAAACAAGATGCACTGCAGTGAGAATCCAACTCGACTAATTTCGTATTCCATGCTGATGAGAGCAGAATAAGCTCGAAACAGCTGTCCATGGATCGAAATGGTCGAGTTGGCAGTGTATTGCATGTTTCTGCCTTAGCCCTTGCTTAGAGGCGGTTACTCACTGCTTTATACCTTGCGCTCCGCCTAAAAAATTTACGAGTTGTACCGTACTAAGTGCGGTCGCTCGCTGGTATTTTTAA
>JAXGGA010013072.1:0-36482 GCA_038373865.1 Uloborus plumipes
CACTGAATGACATTTCACTATTTCATGTTTATATATTCCATTCTGTAGGTACGGTAAATATCTGACACTTGCGAAAACATTTAATTGAGAATGTGATTTCTTTTTTCTTCTTTTTTTTTAAATTTCGGCCGGCATATGCTATTATTTAATATGATTGAATTCAATTTCAAATATTGTTACGGAAATGTAAATTGACATTTTACATCACAATACGAATTTTCGCTGTAATACAGCATAAAAAGCCCAAATCGAGTTTTGGCGTGTGACCATTAATTTAACAAGGTTTGTTAGTATCGCTGTATTTATTTTGAAATGACTTCGGTTGTTTAAAATTTAGAAGGAAAATTAAGCAATATAACAACTATGTAGTTTACCGCCAGTAAGTCAATTGAAATCGGTTCGTAATTACTATTGGTCGCGGAACAGTGAAACTCACCTCGGATCACCAGAAAAAAATTATCATTGGCCCGGGAGGCCTCCAGCTGCCGAAAGTCGGCAGTCACACGAAAACTTCAGGCGCTTAGAAAAATATGAAAATAATAAAAGCAAAAATATTAATTCTGAAAAGTAATTGCATGCATATAGAAATGTACATTTTGTAAGATTAAACAAATCCTTGTTAGTAGAAAAATGTTTTACTCTTTGTTTATTTCGTTGTCATTATTGTTTAATAATATTTTACTATTTTGAACTGTATTTGCAGTTACTACTGTAATTTTATATTTAAATATATATGTGTTGAAATGTAGTGTTTTTTTTTTTTTTTTTTTTACAGTTTAATCAATGGGCTACAAATGAAACAGTTTTATTTGAAATACAAGTAATCATAAAGTAAAATGCTTTTTGTTAACATGTTCATCATTAAATTTAAAGTGGACCAGTAATGTTGCTGAGGACCAGTGCTTGTTCATATTAACTTGTCCGAAGGACCAGTAGGCTTTCTTACTAATTTCTAACCCTGTGAAATGAAATGAAGTATTGTTGAAATGCACTTGCACTCTGTTTTACATTCTCAGTCTGGCCAGTGATTAAAAATCGCACCGAGTCAGAAAGAGTAAAATCAGGCAGGGAGATGTTAAAAATTTAAGAATTGACACCTATCTTATAAACTAGTGGGAAAATGTGTAATTTTTACTTGTGTTTTCTTTTTTTTTTTTGATAAAATTTCATTTATAGTACGTTTAATACAAGCAAATTTTTTTCATTTTCTTGTTAGCCAAAAAAAAATTTAGGGTTTTTATATGTTGAATCTCTTGGACAGCTGTGAGGACACCATCTATTTATTATTTCTTCTTTTTCTACAATCACTATCATCGAGAGCGGGTATTAAATCTGATATTGAAAGAATTCATGGAGTGATAGATAGAGGATGCATGCTATTTCGACTTCTGAGAGAATTTCTCTGGTCCTTATTTATTAAAAAAGAAGATCAGAGGAAGCCCCTGCCACAAAAAACAGTACAGCAGAGAAGAAAAAAAATGTTGGAGCAGCTTCAAACTGCTATGAATCTAATTAAGCTCAGGGTTGTTTGATTCTGTCCGAGTCGGAAGAAACCTGGAAAAAAACGTCCCGGACAAAATAGCATTTTGTCCACTTTAAAGAAAATGACAGTTCTTGATTAAAAAATCCAAAGTTTAAAAGTAATGTTTTAAAATATTGATTTTTTTCAATGAGGTAATAGTGTTATTAAAATTAGCACATATAAATATGTATACAAACAAATATTTAATAAACAACAGATACTATTAAAATATAGTATCTGTATAAAATAAATGAATATTAACAATAAGATTTAATGCTTATGAGAGCACACATCAACAGTAAATAATTTTAAGATGTTTATTTGTTGTGAAGGAGTTTCATTGCCAACAATATAAGTGCATATAAATATAAAAGAAGAAATAAAAATTTTAAAAGGTTTGAGTCTCAAAATATTAAAAACCCTATGAATTAAATATTATTTGATGTCAAGAAAGAAAATTTTGCCCTGAAATGAAATATGTTCCTGTAATAACATTAATCTATCTTTTCGTGCTGCTACCCTGTAGACGACCCCAATGAGAACGACGCCTACGGCGAATAGCCTCAGAATCCATCAGATACTAAAGGTGTGAGGATGCTCTCCTCCACCGTGTCCTGCACTACTTTGTAACGGCCCCTCGGCCCCTGTTCTCACCTTAGAGAAATGCTCCTTGGCATAAATCAAGTTTATTGTTGTATGTTCAAAAGTTTACAGTCCACTCTCATTTGAATCCTGGGCTCTGACACTATCCATAAAACAATGCTCTGTACATAAATATTTTACAATGGGGCAACATTCATTAAATCCTCAAAAAATATAACGTAAAATGAATAATGCAGAATAAGAAAAATGAATTTTTACATAAATGAATAAAAGTCACATTGTAAAATTTTAAAGGATATCCTATGTGCATGCAGGGAAAAAAAATCAGTAATTGTCAAATGCTTCATCACCAAGTTGTTTGTCCTTAGAATTTAAGCTTTTATAAGCCATTACCAATTTTGATGCAGTTTGTAGTCCTAGCCTATTTCTAAACTTGCTTTGTATGATGCCAAATTTTGAAAAAATACGTTCAATGCTTGCTGATGAGGCTGCACGTTGAAAAAGTTGACATGCAAACTGAAACTACTTTCTAAGTCACCGTATCTCTTCAGTGATTCCCACCATTCTGCTGGTGATAGATTATTAACTATCGCCTCAGAAAAATAGGTTGGTGGAAATGGAGATGCTGTAATAGAAAATTTAATGATCATTGGTAAGAGATTTTTATCAATGTCATTCACCCAATTCTTGACTATTTCTTCTTGGTCACATGTAAGTCCATGACCCATGTATTTTGGATCTAACATGTATGACGTAATGTGAGCAGCTGGGGTGATTAGTCTTTGAATCAAAATTAAACCAATATTTCTTGTAGCATCTAATTGTATTTTCAAATACAAATGATATACATTTATATGTGTATTTCATTCAAACAAAGTTTAACCATAGAATTTATGAGAAAATATCATAAAAAGTTTACTTTTTAAGAGATTGTAATGTGTTAAATATCTAAGGTGACAGAATACTCTTTAATTTCTTTTTTAAAATATGTATTAAAGAAAAAAAAAAATTTCCGTTGGCTACTCTATAATAATGTAATTACACTCAATAGCTTATTACATTATTCACTATGTTTAATTTTACTTCTTTCAACTAAAATTAGCTAAAAATCAATGGGTTAGTTGCCATTCTTTTTTTTTTTTAATATGATACCACCATTCTATTTTTGGAAATAGGTAATGGAAGAGAGATACTAATTGTACATCATAACATTTTTATACATCGAACGTATGAAAAAAATTTTTTTTTTTCATTTCTACCATTTTGTCTATTTCTCCCGGCGTCCCGAACTTCTTGCAAAAAAAGTAGACAAAATGACAACCCTGATTAAGCTTGAAGAAATCAAAAATCGGTGTGTGAAAAGATCCTGATTTTTCCAACCCAATGCCTTCCAAAAGACGCCAAAAGAAAGATTTTTGATTAAATTCCCCCCCTCCCAGTGCCGGAAGTAAAAATTTTAATCTAGTCATTCATGGTGGTGCCTAGAACAAGTTTCTATGTTTCAAACCGAATAACTTGGGTGTCATATTTTATGAATCAGAAAATGTCCAAAGGAAAAATTTAAAAAATCATAAACCAGACAGCTAATGTGCGTTGCTGTATGTTAAACAACACTTTGCCGATAGCCAGTGCTCGAAATTAGCGGTCGTTAGTCGTAATTTGCAACTTTAAATTTCATTTTGACGACCGCGATTTTGAAGCTAGTCGTCACTTTGACGCCTAACTTTTGCTTCCCTGTCCTTTTCCAGTAGATCAAGGTTAGTTTTCAGAATATCAACCTCACAATAGCAGAAAAGTTTCCTGCTATTATGGTAGAATAACCTGGGACCAGTATCTCCTGTTTCCTCCCCCCAAAGACATCACCAGCACATACTGTGCCTTTTGTTCCTTTGCACCTGTTTCCTCTTAATCCTTTCTTCCCCTCCCTCTCCTGGAAATCGCTGTTCTGCACTGATTGATGGAGATTGACTTATCACTTCATGTCAACACAGCGGCAGGTGAGAGATAAGTTTGGGAACACATTCAAAACAAAAAAAATCTCCAACTGTTTAAGCTTTTTTGGAAGTTTAAACTGCTTAATAAAAGCCTTATCTCTCACACATTGATAATATAATTGATGACTTTGACGTGTTTTGAGCTGAAATTTTGCAGTTTGACTTTTTTTAACGCTCAAGCTGACTTTCTTACGCAATTTTTAATTAAATCGCCGTAATCGATGTTTGGGAGCATTTTTTTCCTTTTTTTTTTCCTGTTTGAGTGCAACAATTAACGACAATTCTATGAAAAACGCTGTAGATTAATTCAGTTTTTTTTTTTTTCCGATTTCCTATGCACGTGGGAAAAAGGCTTAGCACATTGCAGTTGTGCAGCAATCTTTTATCATCTGTTTCTCATTTCCACCTCTTCTGATAATTTCCTGAATTTCATATCCTGCAAAGCCTATTCAACTAAAATCTAAGGATATTTTTTGCACCCCTTGTCTTTTAAGCCTCCCCCTCCCCCCGCTCTGTAAAAAAAGTTGGAATCAAAATTGGTTCTTGTAGTCCAAAACTTCTGCTGTCAAGTATAATATTCTTTAATCTTTTTTGTGTTGAGCATTTATTTAACATTTCCATATTTTTTGCTCGACAATACTTGAAAATTGATTTCTTATCAGAATATGAAGGGGGAAAAAAACATTTTATCAAAAATCTGTTTTTACCCCCTCTCTCCACCTCTGAATGCCATTTTGAGTGTTTCATGTGAAAAATATGTTAACATGTTTATTATATTTGTAAAAAAAAATAACAATTGATCCTCAAAGAATAATTTAACATCAAAGAAACAAAGAAAAAAAAAAAGTCATATAAGGCCCTAACCCAGTGTAGAAAATTATTGAAAGAGAAGACTGCAGATAAAAGGCAAAATACAACCAAGTTTATTAGCAAAAAAAAAAAAATTATTCTCTTTTTTTTTTAGAGAGAGAGTAAAGGGGTATTCTTTGAATTTAATTCCATTATAGTGATAGTTACATAACATTTGCATTTGAGATCTTTAAAAAGCTAATTCGAATTTTCATGCCTGTTATATAATCTGTATAAATCTAAACAGAATTTATGCACCTAATCAACGTAATTTGGAAATTGCAACCAAGGGAATTATTTTGGCAACTAAGAAAAAAATATCAGGTGCCATTGGCACCTAACTGACTAATACTAATTTCGACCTCTGCCGATAGCATATTTGTAAAATGTACAAAAGGAGTTGATCTTTTGGAGACAAATTATATTGCATTTTAAAATCCCTTCTACAAATTTTATATTTTGATATCATGAGCCCCAAAGCAGAATACTTAGTGATGTTCTGCGACGCAAAATTATTTGCCCAAAATTGTTCCGCAAGATAGATTTATACATTACATATTTACCGTCAAAATGTTACCAAAAAGTGTTTTCTCATTTTTACATATAATATACACATAATTTATACATCATGAAATCGACTGTAACAGAGTGGACATCCAACAGTTCAAATTAACTACCATAAGAAAAGAATGAGGCTCACCCTGGTTGTTGACAACATAATTCAATGTAGCAAGCTAATCACGGCAGTTATACTATCTATTAGGGATGCACCGATTAATCGGCAATACCGATTAATCGGCCATAATCGGCCACCTTACCGATTATTAATAATCGGCAAAATCTTACCGATTAATCGGCAAAAAAAAATATTTTTAAATATTACTTTTTAAAGTATACCTTCACCAAGAGTCTTTGATAAACAGTTGTATTAACAGTAAATAAATATAATTTTCTGGAAAAACAAGCAGTATGAAAGTGAGCAGAGTAAAAACAAAACAAATATGCCATACAATGCGTAAAACTGATTGGAATATTAAAAAAAAAAAACCTCTGTTAAATTCCTGAACTTTTCAATTGGAATACGAAAACATAAATATTTCTTTTCATTTATGATCAGTCAGACGTTAAAAAAAAAGAAACAAGAAACAAATAATTTTCTGCAAGCACAAGTATAACATGTAGTACGAAAGTGTAGTGTAGTGAGTAAAAAAAAAATAATAATTCAAAGAATGAAATACAAAATAGCAATAATATTAATAAAATAATGATAATAAGTCCTGTCAGTTGACATAAATGTTTTAATAATTTAATATTCCTATTTTGAATAAATACCCACATTTTGACGATATTGTAGCACTTTTCATGTGTCATCACTTTTCTCCTTAGCTTAATGCTTTTAGACAAGCTCTAATTTTCAAAGAATAAAATACTCGAAATAAATAGCAACTTATAATTGAAAAATTAATTTGAATTAAGAATACCCCTAAATTAAAGTGCTCACCACAGCTTCCCCCTCATTTTTTATAATAATTTTCATATCTAGGCTCTTAATGCTATTTTATTCACAAAAACATTATGATTGGTTCGAAGAAATTTGATAAACTTTTAAAATTACGTATTTTGAGAAAATTTTAAAAATGGAGATAAACTCTTCTCTCATTAATAAATAAGTAGCTATTTCTGAAATCGGAATTGCAAAAGAAAGGGGAAAACAGTGAGGGTGAGCTTTGTAATATTGAAAAATAAGCCTCCTAATAACTAATCGGCTCTACCGATTAATCGGCCGATTATCATTAGCCGATTAATCGGTAATCGGTAATCGGCCAATTTGCTTATCGGTGCATCCCTACTATCTATATTTAAAAAAAAAATATCAGATTGAATGCAATTGTTTATTTTATTTCCAAAAGGCTTGTAACAGAGTGGACAATTCGAAACACAGAAAAACATAGAATAGTGTTTTTTTGAGGAATTTTTTTTTCATTTGCGTAATAAACTGCAGAAATGGTGTCAGAAGCATCTTTTGTGCACTGCAGCGTCGTTTATTTTGTTGTTACATTTCAGTTTAATTTTGAATCACATTTAAAATTCTAGCAATTTGAAGCTGGGACACGTCATTTTCTCCTTCCTCTGACAAATATAATTTTTGTTGTGTCCTTTATAAATGGATTATACCTAATCAATTGATACTTGATGGCACAAAATTAAATGGAGAATCAATAAAAAATACACTTAATAGGTGGTAGTTTTTAATATTGATTTTAAAAAAATCTAGTCTCGGACATGATTTGTACCATTTTCGTTGGAATAACCCGTATGTGCTTGCGTACTTACATGCTGTCTCTGTGTGTGTGTGTGTGTGTGTGTGTCAGCCTTCGACGAATGTTTCAAGTCATCAAAGATCACCAGAAAAGAAGTGTAATACCTCTTTCTTTGGGCCACACCAGATTTACTCATAGACATATGTTTTGCCCTTATGTAACGCACGTAATGTCAATCAGACAGTATTGCATATACAATGGAGATTGCTTCGCGATTGTCCAAATTTCAATCATATTCGGTTCTTTAGTCATTTTCATCCTTCATTGAAAGACTTGTTAGGGAAATTGTTCCTTCTTCAGCAGTTAGGATTTCTGTTTTTTACTATTCAAAATTTAAAACTTCATTTATGTGTTGATTTCAGCAAAAATTTTCTGAATTCTACAGATTCTATCTTCAAACATTTTCATTTTGACACCTTTACTTTTAAACAATTGTTTGGCTCAGAATAGCCTATTAAGGCTTTTACGCCAATAATCCAACCAAATCAACTTAATTTTTTTAATACCATGGTAAAGACAATAATTATTTTTTTTAATTTGTTTCATTTTTCTATGAAGAGTTTGAATTAGAAAGATTTCATAAGTTTGCAAATACTTCTTGCTTTATTTTCATTAATTCATATTTTAAATGCTTTAGTTTGACAAATATATTTATAATTATGTTATTAATGCTTACTGTATATGGATGGTGTTATGCAAAAAGGAGTTAACCCACAAAAACCTGATTTTGAGATAGTGGACTTTAAAGTCAACAAACTCTGGCAAAAAGCATGGAGCTCTATATCAATATACCAAGGATATGTTACCATGAAATGCTGATAGGGCTTAAATATTTTTGCTTAATGTAGAAAGCAACATATTTTACCATCACAGTTGGATAACTCATTTTTTTATGTTTTGTGGGTTAACTCCTTTTTGCATAACACCATCCATATATACTTCATCATCGGTTCAGAAATTCAGTTCAAAAAACTCAAGTTCAAAATTTTCAAGCTCGGCATTGGGACGTTAACTAATTTCCAGATCGCAGAACAAATGTTAAAAAACATTTTTCTGATTGGGGGGGGGGGGGCTTGGATTACACCTATTTTCCTAATTTTAGCCTGAAGTTAATTGTTTCAAATATAATTACTTCGTCCCCGCGATTCTCTCAAGCGAACAAATTGTTTTAAAATAATTTGAATGACTATTTTTACTTCAAAGCTCCGTCAGAAATTCTGCGGCCGAAATGTGAAATCCCGAAAAACTTGAAAGGAAACTCCCCTCTCCCTCCACCCCACGTTTCTCTTACGCGAAAAAATTGTTTTGACCATCATTTGAATAAATAATTTTCACTGCGAGTTCCGTAAGTGCAATTCTGCGGCAATATGTGAAATGCTGCAGAACTTTAAATAAAGCTTTGCCCCCTCGATTCTCTCACCGGAAAATTGTTTTTTATACAATCTGAATAACTAATTTGCGGTCAAAATGATAAGGCCCGCAGAACTACAGACATAGCTTGAGTCCCCTCGATTCTTCCGTAGGAAAAATTACTTTAAATCTTAATTTGTTCTGTAAGATTCGTCACAGCAGTTCTGTGGTCAAAACGCAAAGATAACTTCTAGCGAACACCCCCCCCCCCCGCCATTTATTGATGAGTAACGATTTATTGTTTGTTTCAAAGAAAATTTGAAAAGCTAATTTGTTCTGGAAGTTTCGTTGCTGACGTTCTGTGGCCAAAATTGTGAAAGCCCGTAGCATTTTAAACGAAGTCTGCGCCCCTCGATTCTCTCAACAAGAAGAGTTAATAGTTTTAAACATCATTTGAATAACTAATATGCACTGCAAGTTTCGTCTCTGGAGTTCTGCGGTCAAAATGTGACAGATCGCGAAACTGCAAGCGAGTACCCCCCCCCCCCTCCCGCGATTCTCTTACGAGGAAAAAATGTTTTTAACATTGTCGAATACCTAATTTGTACCGCAAGTTTCGTCACTGAAGTTCTGCGGATAAAATGTGCAGGCCTGCAGAATTTCAAACGAAGCCCGTTTTCCCGCGATTCTTTAGCACGGAAGAATTAATTGTTTAAAACGTAATTTTTTTAACTATAGTTTGTACTGCAAGTTTCGTCACTGAAGTTCTGTGAATAAAATGTGTAGGCCCCCCGCAGAACTTCAAACGAATCCCGCTCCCCGCAACTCTTTAACGCGGAAGAATTTATTGTTTTAAACATAATTTGAAAAACTATTTGTGCTACACGCTTCGTCACTGAAGTTCTGCGGCCAAAATGTGAAAGCCCGAAGAATTTCAAGCGAAGTTTGCGTCCCCGCGATTCCCTCATGAGGAAACATGGTTTAGAAACACAAAGTGTCGTCACTGATGTTCTGCGGATAAAATGTGAAGACCTGCAAAACTTCAATTGAACACCTGCGCCCTCGCGATTCTCATGCGGAAAAAAATAATCGTTGGAAACATTATTTGAATAACGAATGTGTACTGCAAGTTTCGTAGCTAAAGTTCTGCGGCCCAAATAAAGACTGCAGAACTTCAAACGAAGCCTGCGCAAGTGTCATCACTGAAGCTCTGTGAAAAAACAAGAAGGTCCTCAGAAGCTCAAGTCAAGTCGTCCGCACGTCTGCTGTGGTCTACATGGCACACGGCAGGTTACGGCGCCGACATTATTGCCTACTGCTCTGCGAGACATGGGCTACGAGCGAAACTTTTTTTTTTCTTTTTTCGTTCGAACGATAACGTGTTTTTTTTTTTCGAACGATAACTTTTTTTTTTTTTTGGTTGCTTAATTTTGTATAGAATTGTTCTGCAGCCCCGATGTCTGTTCTGCGACGCACGTCGCCGATTTAGCAGTATTCTGCTTTCGGGATCATGAGTCTTAGTCATGATGGATGAGTCAGGAATTGAAAAGCCTCAATGTGATCTAAAAGTTTGGTCGTCAAACTTGGCTGTTAGGGTTAGAAATCTAGGTGTCAAATCAGAATTTTTCTTCGCAAATGCAATTAACAATCGTTTATTTCTATAACACTGATTGCCAAGTGCCATCTCGTGATGGTCAGACTTTAGGTATTTTAGCATCTCTGAACTAAAGTAACTTTGTTTATTGTATTTTGTTTTACTTATAACTTACTGCATAACTATTTTATTATACTTTCAGGCCTTTATGGTTGATATTCATGATGATGGAGTCTCTGTAGCATTTGAAAATGAGTAAGTTGTGTTTGAATTCCTAATATGAAAGGCTAGCTGTAAAAAAATAATTTGAGAAATATTACATAAACTTCGTCTAAAAATCAAAAGCATTTTTACTCTTTAAATTATTCTCAGTTTTTATTGTGTGACCAAAAATTTTTTTCTTAAAGATGGTTACATTTTCTCATAAATGGTTTTTCATGGTTGATGTGATTTGAAATGCTGCTTTTAATTGCATCTAATTTCATTCCATTCTACGTTCAGAATATTCTTTAAGACTACCTTCAGATAATCTTGTGACATTACTTAAACAGGGTTCGTATGCTCCTTACAAACTCCTGCTTTTTAACAAAAGAAGATAAGAGCTGTTAAAACTTCTGAATTTTGTCATTATCTTCTCATGAACTCCTTATTTTTTATTCTGTTTATGCATGTTTTTTTTTTCTGTTAAGTGTTTTCTTCTACCACTAATCCCAAAGGGTGAATTGTGTTCGGATATACCTAAATTCCGGTATTTTTTGTGAGTTAAAACAGGAAATCCAGTATATTTTGCTATGCCATTATTCTTTTCTTTGCCATTTTTATACTTTTGATGCCTTCATTTTCAATGATTCAATCTCTTTGCATCCGGTTTGAGAATCAAATTTTCCTATGTTTTGATGTTTACTTTGCTTTGCAAAGGGGCAAATAAGTAAAATGTCTTTCTATTTCTATAAAAATTGAAAATAAATATTTTTCAAAAAAATAGGGAAGTTTTCGATTTTTCAATTTTATTTTTATATGATAGAGCAACATACATGAACATCAACGGCGAAAAAATTTTTGCGCTGCGACAAGTAGTTTTTTTTTACATAATTTTTTAATTTCAAGCGGCTGTGACGTCACTGGGCAATCGTTGGCGCTTTTGAACTTTCCACTAAGGCGAAGAAAGAGCGAGAAACTTTAGATGCGAGGAGCTCGAGAAACCGGTTTCTCCGGCTTCCGCACTGTTGTTCGCTCTGCACTGCCGTATTTTTTTTTTTTTTTCTCTCCAAGTGATGCGTTCTAAAAATTTGACTACGGATTTCGCCAAAAAATATCAAAACAATCACCCCTAGCAGGGTATTGGATTGCTCTTTGATAAATCCAGTTTTAAATAGTGAATTAGTAAACTTTAAGGTATTGATTACGGAAGGAGAAAATCCCGCAATGAAACGATAATATAGCAAAAATCCAATTTTAATGAATGAAAGGCTGAAAGTTACTGCCATCTGACGTCACGGGTTTCGGTTTCAAGGCGCGCTTTTTTTGCGCTTGGGTTTTTAAAAAAATCATTAAGAATCAACCGTTGTGTTTTAAAATTCGGCAATGGTGAATTTTTGTGTTTTGTAAGCCTCTTAACAATATCTAGTAGTTAAAAAAGGGATATTCAATAGGTCACAACTACCCTATTCTGTGTTCTCTATGAGAGTTAAAAAATTAAAATTGAAATCACTTTTAGTTTAAATTTGTCTTTAATTACGTTGATTGCTATAAATAATGTTTATCATAGAACTTTAAAATGTAAATTATGATGATTTTACTTTAATAAATCCTTAAATATGCCATTTTTTTCTTCTCTTTTGTTTGTTTAACGTGTTCAGTACGAAAATCGCAATCTCTTTGTATCCGCCATTGGAATAGTACTTTTTGCATTTATGATGTTTACTATTCTCTGTCAATAATTAAAAAACAAAAATTTCCGTATATTTTTTTGTTTAAATCAATAAGTTGAAAAGTTTTAAGCGAAATTCTGTGCTCTTTAAGAGTGTCAATCGTCAAAAAGTTCAAGGAATTTGAAGTTATTTTGGCCTCTACTATCTTACCTATTAGGGATGCACCGATAAGCAAATTGGCCGATTACCGATTAATCGGCTGAGCTGATTAATGATAAGGGTGATTGTTTTTCTACTACCAATTTTACCATCACTGTTTTTTTCTCTCTTAGACAAATCTAAGTTTAGAAATAGTAACCCAAGTAGCACACTTCGTTTTCTAAAGGTTGTAAAATGGTTATTAACGTTGTAACAACCGCTTAAAAATGTTTATAAAATGTTTAAAGGTTATTTGTGCTACCTGGGAAGTAATTTATCTCTGAGAGAATTTTTATTTCATTTTCCTAGTTTTCATAAAATAATTTCAATGTTTTATCAAATTTCTTAGAACCGACTTTCATATTATTGTCAATAATATAATTAACACATTGTTAGTTATGTTAATTGGACATAAAAAATCAAAAAAATTGGGAAAGGGAATCTGTGGTAAGCACTCCAATTTAGGAGTACTTTTAATTCATATTTTTTAATACTGAGTAGCACTTTAATTCAATACTTTCATTCTTTGAAAATTAGAGGTTATCTAAAAGCACTGTTCTAAGGAGAATACTATTGCCACATGAAAAATATTGCAACATTGTCTATGTATATTTATTTAAAGTAGGAGAATTAATTAAAAAAAACTTTATATCAATTAAGAGAACTACTATTGCTGTTAATAAAATTATTCATCATTGTTTCTTAGTGAAGGTATACTTTAAAGAATAATATTTGAGAAATATTTTTATAATATACTTTAAAGAATAATATTTGAAAAAAATTATATCGGGCCGATTAATCGTCCCGATTTTACCGATTATTAATAATTGGTAAAGTGGCCGATTAATCGGTGCATCCCTATTACCTATAATTATTAAAATAAAAATATTTGCTTATTATTTTTATTTTGATAATTTTATTTTTTTATGTGGATTCTAGTTACAAAATTATTAATTAGTGTCTTGTTTTTTAGAAAGTACTATTTTCAATCGGTCTTTTTTTTTAATTTATTTTCAAAATGAATTTTATTTGATGAGTACCCCCCCCCCCATTTGATATTTGAATTTTATTTTGTGCTAATATTCAAGCAGCAGTAAATAAATATTTTTGACTTTCAATTTAGTGTTTGTATTGTTTAAAAAAATAAATAATACAAGACTTGTGATTTTTTTTTTATAATTTGTGTCTTTCAATTAGAAAACACTCCTTAAAAATTGAAATTAGCTCCTGCAAAACTCCTTTAAAACTCCTTACTTTTAATTTTCAAATTTGAGTATGAACCTTGTAAAATACCAATTGTACTTTTGTGGCTTTAGTATTGTCGTACTGCTGTTGTCTCATTTGCTTTATTCTTAATAAAATTTTTGCTTTAATTACTAAACTATCATGAAAACTTAAAACGTGAACAGGTTCTTTTTTGAGTGAAACAGCACCTTTCCTTAAATTTTTATCTTAAATTTGTACCAAATAAGTTTCTTTTAGCAGTGCTGCTAAACTACTTTGCATGAAGACAAATTTTTACCATAACTAATTACATTTAAAAAAAATGTTATACCTTTTATCGTATTTTTCAGTTAACATTTTTAAAGGTGACTCTTATAAAAAAAAAAAAATTTGGACAGAAAATAATGCTGATAATTTAATTCATTTTATGTATACACAACAAAAAATATGCACTGTTTAGCCTATAAAGAATAAATCATTGAAAAACTCTTTTTTTTTTTACTTTGTTTCTATGATGTGAAAATAAATGTTATTTGAAGAAGTATTATCTCAACTTAAACTGTTTTTCTACAAAGTCAATATTGTATTCAGCAGAATTTGAGTAATCTGGTATCCTATCCCAATTCTTGCTTCTTGTTTTGAAGCGAATGATTTTCAAACAAAGAATCTGGGAATATAATTTGATTTGAAATTATGTTGTCTAGATCAAGTGTAACAGACTGCAATTAAAATTTTTAAGAGGAATAAGTACTTCTGGGCCAATCCATGGTTAGGGTCGTTACATTCACACAACTTCCGCTGCTCATATTTTATTCACAAATGCAGTTAAAGTTCTAATGAAAACAGGGTATGATAAAGCTCCCCCCCCCCCCCCCCCAACATGATTATCACCAAGCGTTAGTTTGAAATTATTAGTGGAAGTTGTAGAAAAATCTCGAAAATGTGTGGTTACGGTAGTTACAAAAAAAAGACATGGTTTTTTGAGTGCTCTGAAACACTGCCACTTTTCTGCGAATCTATTGCACGTATGATCTTCTGGATTTTTATAATAATTGCTCAATAAATAAGGCAAGATATCATACAAAGAACTTAGTTTTTTTGTTGAAAAATCAATTTTTATGAATTTTTGATTGCGGTTACGGTCGTTACAAAAGCGGTTACGGTCGTTACACGTCTGACTATTTTCAATATATATGTTGCTAAAAATGAGTAAACGGCTATTTTAATTCATTTTTCCGCCATATATAAAGTCAAATAATGGACATATGATCAGAAAGGTTCTCCAGTTAGTTCATTTGATTAGATATAATCTTCAATTGATTACTATAGACTTTGGAAGCTTTCAAATCCCTTGAGCTACATTTTCCTATGAAACTTCACCAGAATACCCACACCTCCCAGTCTCTCTTCAGATGTTTTAGCTCCACTAAATCCTCATAATCATCTATGACTTGAGCTCTGTATTTCTTCAGTACTTTGCTTAGAAAAATTTCTACAAATTCGCTTATTACGTAAATGGTATTGATTGTACTGGGCACCTTATTGCTTTAACTACAAGTGTTCTCTTCATTAAACATTTTAAAAATACTCACACATTAAGATTTTTTTTCTGCATAAATCATTTGCCCTCGTCCGCCCGTTATCGAGATATAAGATTTTAAAGGATTAAATTTATGGGAAGCTCCAAATTTAAAGGCTTCTGGGGAAATAGAAGGCCGACTATTTCATCATCTGCCTGTGATAGGACATTATCTGCAAAGCATGCGAAAGATGTCTCCCATCATTACCTGAAACTCACTAAATTTGCTGACTTTATTAACATTTCGGCAGACTTTAGGACTTTATAATTCGAAAAAGAGGACGTGAGGGCAAATAATTTATAAATCCAGCAAAATATTTAACTACAATGTTTCAAATGCAAATAACTTATTATTTTTTTTTAATTATTTCACTTTTGTATGGTTTCCTGGTGAACATCAAATGACCCCAGAGTCAAATTTGTCTAAGAACTAACGTAAACAGTATTTATGGTAGGAAAGCTCCTTTATAGGAGCTTTTCCACTCTATAAGAGACGAATACCCCCAAAGTAACTTTCAGATGCATCAGTGGACTTATGTACCAAATTTGGAAAAGATCCGACGTGAACTGCGAATGTCGACCTAAAACATGTAACACCCGTAGCCAACATAGCACAAAAACGAAATTTTTTTTTGAATAAATAATTAGTGCATGTTTTTAGAATAAATGAGTACACTATAAAACCTAAATGGCAAACTTCTACCTTAAATAGTTATTGTTACAGAATAACAAATACTTGTTTTCGGTTACAGTCGTTACAAAGATTCTAGATAATTTTGCCTGCCTGTAATTAAGAACTAATACAACCTGCAAAGAAATTAATTGCTGGAAAAAGTCAAAGGGGGTGCTTACTAAAGCACTATAATTCGTTATCTTCCAAATTGAACCCTGTGTGGCCAGGGCCTAGGCTGGAAACTTGATAATTTTTAACTGAAAAAATGGGCTAGAAAAACCGTAACTTTAGGACGTTGAAACCATGTTTACAGTAAAAACTAGGATATTTTACACTTTGCATTAGGAAACTATGCTTTCTTATGAATAAAATGACATATAACATGTTATTATTAAGTGAGTTTCATATTTTGATGTCTATGTACTATTTCTTATGGATTTGCCCTTCTCTCTTTTTTTTTTTCTTTGTGGAAGGAATCACATATTTTTACCAGGAGAATCATTTCACAGTATTTAACTGTTACGGACTCTACACTTCAGAGATATGTTTTAGCCTCCTACTCATGATTAGTGCAAATATTGAAACTAAACTATTTGTAAATTTATGATCCTATGTGTACTTATCACAAAACATTAAAAAAAGCTTAGATTTGTTTTGAATTTCTAAAAATATAGGAGTATATATAGCATGTTACACTCTACGCACAAAAGACATGGAAATTTTTACTAAAACTAACTTTAGATTTTCTGTGAAAGTAACATCTTTTCCTACCTAGTGAAGCTTTTTTATTATGTCTCAGTTTATCTATAATGCATTTACATACCAAAATAATAATTAAAGAATCAAAAAATATTTTTTAAGGAAGTATTTAAAGAATTACCCATTTAAGAACATGTTACGGGCTCTACATATCTCACGTTTGAGTATTGTTTAAATTACTGGTACTCTAGAAGTTAAACAACAACACAGTGTTATTGTTCAATAGTTTTAGTAATAGAATCAACTGTCATAGCTTTTTTACCATCATACCAAAAAAAAATATGTCCTGAGGAGTCGAGAAGTAGCATTCCTGGTAGAACAGACAGCGGTACACATGTCAGTTTCTTCATAGTTTGCTTTTTGCATTGTCTTAAATTTGTTTCTAAAAAACAAGGTGCCGATTCGAATTTCACAAGCAATTTTTTTACAGTTGTAGAATCTTGAATTAGTTAAAGAGATCAGTACTAGACTCTTTTCAATAAATCAAGATTTCCCGACAACAATGGGATATTTAACAGGGACATTTGGTGTGTGGGGAGAAAAGTTGTTTTTAGCCAAAACTTTTAAAATTGCATTTTTCAAGGTAACTGAAGTTTTCAGTTAATTCAATGAAAAATATTTAAGTATTTTAAAGTACCAAAATCAACAAATTCAGTACATAGTATTTTGTCAAATAAATTTAGCTGTAGTAATTTTGAAATTAAAAGTTATTTATTATATAATCAGTTTATGCTTATTTTCTTATCAACATTGCTTGAGAATGCTCTTTTCTGCTATTTTTTTAATTAAATTTTAGAAATTAAAAATAATCATAACTTATATCAGCAGTTTTCATTTTTCAAATTTACATTTTTTTTTAGCTTAACAAATGTAACCATCCCAAAGGTAAACCGTCAAAGTCAAGAAACTAGTAAATTTCTTGATTATTCAAGTTTAATTTCTATACTAAATTGCTTAAACATACATTTTGAACTAAATTAAGGAATAGATCACGTTAAAAAATTGCTCCTAATGGCTCTTTTGGGTAAAAACCCTGTAAGCAATGAGGAGATGGCCTTAAATGTATAAAATGAATTGTTCCTTAAAACCTGCATCATTTTTGAATCAAAGGTTGGTCCAGAACCAAAATATAAAAGCTCATGGAATATTGAGTCGTTTTACAAAATAGCCACAGCTATTTTGTCCTGTAAGTGACAGCTCATAGATTTCTTTAAAAAGGCATACTTTGAAAATAATGAACAAAAATTTTTGTTAAAAAAATTAAATATGATTTTCTTAAGCAAAAAGATTTTGCTCATTACCCTTTTAAATAATATATAAGCTGTCACATGCGGGATGATTGTGCAATCAAAATTCTTCTGAAAGTCAATATTAAAGTTTCTTTGTTTTAAGTATAAGTTGTAGTGTCTTTCAACGATATAACTTTAATTTTTCTACCCCTCTGTTTGGGAGTTCAAGTACTTTGGTAAATGAAGAGCTGTGTTGAAACTGTTGCTAAATGTAGAGTCCGTAACAAATTTTGATAATTCATAAAAATTGACCAATTGCAACAATCATGAAATTTCTTTTTCAATATTGTAACAGCATAGGTGAAATTAGAAAATATGCAATTTAGTGAAATAAAATGCACAAATAAAAATTTTAACTAAAATTTTGTTCTAGTTATTGTTACGGACTCTCAAATCATCATTTTCACAATCCATATTTTTTTATAGGATGCACTTTTTGATTAAAATTGTTAGCTATATTAGAGGTGAGCCTTTACTTTATCTGTCTCAAGTACCAGTTTTGGCTTAAAAATCAGTTTAAGCCAGATTTAAAGAAAAATTCAGGGTGGAGTCCGTAACATTGAAAATTGCATTTTCAATGCTCTGAGTGCAACTACAAACACAATATAAAGTGAACTTTGAAAAAAATATGATGTTCATGTACTTTAAAATGTACTTTTTAAATATATAACAATTTTGAACTTTTAGAAAGTTTTGTTACGGACACTCCTATATCACAAATACTGTGAAATGCCCCAGGAGGGTGACGCTCGCTCACTTCAACTGAAGTGCCCAACCCCTTTCTAAACACTAACGCATAGATCCCAATATACATTTATTCTAAGAAATTTTTATCTCTATTTTATAATTTTTTCTTTCATTTAACTTTTTTTCAGCCCCTTAAAAACTTTTATTCCATTGAAATTAGATTGTTTCAATAAAAGTTTTGAATATTTGCTTAGTCTGAATTTTATTTATTCATGCGGCAAAGAATAATTTTTTTGATTAGATTTTTTCTTTTTGTGATTTTCAATTATGTTCAAAACTTCAAGTTTAGTTGAAGTGATACTATTGTATAAAAGCATCTTAGAAAAAAAATCTATTTCTGTCCAGGATAAAAAGATTCTAGATTTCAACACCTTTTGCTGAAACAAAATAGAATTAAATGAGGGTTTTTATTTCTTCTTTTCATTATTTTGAAACTGTTTCCCATTTTAAAAATACAGTAAACCCTCTTATCTTGTTCAACCAAACTTTGTTTTATCTGTACATGCTATATAAACATATGGTGAGGTCACTTTTCAGCCTATCAATGACTGATTCAGAGAAACCAAGGTTGTTCTTGATTTTCTAAATTCTGACAATGACACTTTCTGGAAAAAAAAATTTGTATGTATTTTTAGATTTTTTCTTGGAGATAAAAAAATCTCAATCAAAATTAATACATATTAGCTTATAGATCGAGGTGCAGACCAAGGTAACTGTTTCTGAGGGTCATTTTGTCTCATGCAATGTAATAATGGTTTCGATTTTGCAATAAGAATTTGGCAGAGTTAAAACCTGTTTTTTCCCCCTTGATCTTTGAGTTTTTTTTAAATTTCCGGGAAAGAGTTAACCCCAAAACCCCTCCTGGGACTCCCTCAGAAATCATCATTCTAATTCCATCTGTCTGATTGAATCACTTGAATTATGAATTTGAGACATGAAATCACACACACATGCATAGGTCAGTTTTCAAAGCCTCCAAAATCACTGTAACAAATGTAGTGGCATATAATTAAAAAAGAAACAACAAAAATAAAATATTAATTTCAAATATTAAGTTGTTATCCACAAAGCTCATTTACAGTGAGCTAGACATTGGAGGTTCAGGCAATCACCCCCTTTATCCCCCTCCCCTCCTTTACAGGACTCTGTTGATCTTGTATCAACTACTTGAAAGACAGGACAATAACTTTACCTTGACAACAGCCCCAAGTTCAGTGAATTTGAAACTTTTGTAACATTTTCAGCTTGAATAGATTTGCTACTTTGTCAAACAACCTCTCTCTCCTAACTTTTTCTTCCCTCTTTAAGTTTACATATTGATATTTTCAGCTGGCAACCACAAACGAAGTTCCCCTTTCGACGAGTTAGATTGCCCCCAGCACTTAAAGAAGATGATAAAAAAGATTATGCTGAAAATCAGGAAGTGGAGGTAACTTTTGGTCTTTTGAAATCTTACTTTAAAGTGAAATAAATGATATTTTGATACTTGTTCTGTCTTCTATAAACGGTTATTTCAGATCTAACAATTTTTTGATCAGTTTTTAATGAAAGGTCTAATTAGACAGCAGTGCGACCCTAGAGTTCGCAGGGCCCTGGATGACTTGTTTTCGCAGGGCATTCTTGATATCTGAAACCTCCTCTTCTTGAAACCCTTAATATATTAGGTTGGTGCATATGAAATGTTGGATTCTTAAGTGATTGTATAAAACTGCATATCTTTCTTCAAAAGCTGTTTATTCAATCAAAGTATGCTCCATTCGCTTCAATACACTTCTCCCAACGAGATTTTAAAGCGTAAATGCCTGTCTTAAAAAAATTTTGGTCTTTAGAATTAATAAACTCTGATATCGAGTTTTTTAGACTGTCTTCATTTTCATAGTGTTTGCCCCTTAAAAACAGCTCTAAATGCTTGAAAAAATGAAAATCTGTCGGCGAGAGATCCGGAGAATATGGTGGATGCTGCAAAACTTCATATTCCAGTTCGTTCAGTTTCGCAATTGTTTTGTGTGTCGGCAGAATTCATATCGGCAATAAACTCAAAAGAAATAACAAAAGGGAAGACCTTCGAGAAAACCTATTTTGCTGAAATGAGTCTCTGGCAATAGACAATACGACTATGAATGAGGTTATGCCAAAGACAAAAGTATAACGAAAACAGGGAGACAAACGTCCGCATGTAAAGAGAATCCGACATTTCATACGCACCAACCTAATACTGAATAATAAAAAAAATCGCCTTTTCATTTTACATAAAAACTCTTATATTTTCCATAGTTATATCGAAATTTAACTGTTTTAACTCCTGATGTGTCAAGGTTTTCGCACAGTGAGATGTTTGAATTGCTGCTTTACCTTGACAATTTTTGCAGTAGAAAAAGTTCTGGAGACAAATGCTCCTAGTTTGTCATCCCTTCTCCTGGAAAGTATAAGAATAGATGATTGAAGCAAGATAATAGCACAGTGTCTATGAGGGGCTCTTGTACTCTTTTTTTTTATGTGTTGTTTCCCTAGTTTTGCTTTTATTTATGTGTACACTTTGAGAAAAAGTTTTTTTAGTTGGCTAGTTTTTCAAGCGAAAACTAGGTGACATGTTCCTGATCATTCCTCATTCTCTACTACTTTCAAATACCGTAAATCAGGGTTACTTGGACCCTAGGGGGTTACTTGAGTCCACTACAATAAAATGATAAAATCTAGGTTTGGTACCTACTAGTTGAAGACTTGCACGTAGTTCCTCGTTTTTCCACTAGGTAGAAGCCCTCTGCAGTCTCTAACTCTAGTACCAAACCCAGATTTTATCATTTTACTGTGGGCTCAAGTAGCCCTCTTCTGGGTCCAAGTAACCCTGATTTACGGTAACCAATGAAAAGTTTAAATTTAATGCACGCAAAGATAAAATTAGAACTTTAAAGTTTGTGGATGAAAAAAGAATGTCGAAATCGCTACTTATTTCAAAATAATTGTTAATTGTTTCACAAGGTGGTTGCATAATACATATATAATTACAAATAATTGTGTGTAATTGTGAGAGTTATTAGCATAAATTTTCAAAACCTTGATGAGTTGAAAACTCGATATCTCGAATTTTTTTCTCTTCCCGAGAGATTCGAGACATCAAGGTTAAACTGTAAGAGAGAAATAGCTGTAATATTTTTACTGACTATCAAAATTGAAAATATCATATATTTGATGATTAAAAATTATCCTACCAGCTTTAAGTATAATATGAAGCTTGTTGAATGTTTTGCTTTTCCAAAATCTTTTTTAAAGCTGGAAAATTACTAATTTTTACGTCTTATTTTCTAGCTATGTTTATATGTGTATGATTTATTTATTTATGTAGTTTTGGCAAGAATTCAGTGGAAACAATATTAATTTCATGTCTCCTCTTTCTGTTTTGTGCACTTCTGCACACACTATAGCATTAGGCTAAGATTTATCTTCACCCACTCCTTTAGACATAGAGCCTTAAGATTTCCTCATTGTTTTGATTTAAATTAAATGTCCTGAATGTGCAATAGGGTGGAGAGAAAAAAATGAATTTTTGATTTTCGTAAACGGGTACCTTTCATTTACTGTGAATGAGGATAAGTAACAATTCTGTAAAATATTTCACTTTTGCGACGTCATCTTTAGTCTGCGCATTTGACCTAAAGTTTTGAAATTTTTGATTTTTTTTTGGTTTTTCAAATTTTTTTAAAAAATATTGCAAATGATAAAACTAGTGACGGGTGGTTATTAAATGGAAGATAAAGGTTTGAAATGTACAAAGAAATTTTAAAAACCATTTCAGATTATTATTTCAGTTCGTGCATTGCGCTCAAAGTTCATCAAATTTCCCAAAATTTCTGATATTTTCGACATTTTTTAACTCTGCATTTCCTCTCAATATTCACTTGAAGTGTCTTCAAACTTGTTTTTATTCATTTTGTTATTACTTTGAACCCTGCAACTCTTCGCTAGCTCATGTGTAACTACCCAGGACTCACCACGAGGAGGTGACCGCACTTCTAGTCCTACACGTGAACCCTTCCTTCCAACCAATGCAAGCACGTATTTACATTTCTTATATACGTCTTTCACAGTTAAATTGTTCCTTTGTGTCGGAAATTGATCAAATATTTCTGTCAGATATCCTCCATTTTACTAAACTTTTTCTTTTCCTGTGATTACATACCAATTTTGAAGAGCTTGTGACCTATTTGACAGCTCTTTCAACTGATTGAGTCTTGAATGGCAGTTTAAAAGGAGCGCATCCAGAAATCATATTTAAATTCTCAGCTTCCATAATCTTTGCAAATACAGGGGTGCAGAAAATGTTTTCCCATCCAACAGTTCCCCCAATCCGTGAGAAAATTTCCCCAAAATTTAACGATATATAAGCTTTGATAAAAATTAATTTCGCATCACTGCAGACGTTCCACAGTAAAATATATCTCAATTAATTACAATTTGTTTCTCCGCAAGCTTATATGCATAATACTTATTACTTATCAATAAAAGCACATTAACCCATGAATGCCTGACATTTTTTTCCAAAGATACTTCGTATACTGGTTACACGGCTACAGAACACACTTTACAACGGTTATGTGCTGCAATCTGTTAATAATGAATTGAAACAATACCAAAGTAATAATTGAACACTATTATTTGGTTGAAATGCTCATTTTTGGTAAATTTAGACATTTTTTGGACCGTCCCTAAAAAGGGACACTACGCATTAATGGGTTAACTAAAAAATGCTAAATTTTCCTTTATCAATTGAAAAAAGGCAATCTTCTACTGTCTTTGCGGATGTTGTCTATGACTTCAGATGTTTTGTATATTTTTAAGTGTTTTTTGACGAAAATCATTTTTTTTGACATTTAAAAAGAAGAAATAATTATAATTTGGAAAAGAGGTTTCCCGATTCACTTTTTATTTTTCGTAAAAAATTTCCCCAAAAGACCAAAATTTCCCCCGATCTAGGATCGCCGGATCGGACATATTCTGCACCCCTGTGCAAATATTGTATTGTTAAATTACCTGTAAAAGGTAGCTTTGTAATTTCCACATCATGGCAAGAAATCATATTGATGTATACTGACTTTTGATTTATGTATGTAAATGTATGAAAATAGATTTTGTCTATTTTTTGTGATCTGAAGTGCTTGTTTGCTTGTGTGTTTTCTAGATTGAGCGTTTATAATACGATTTAAAACAAGTTTCTTTATATGCTCTCTCTTATGAACTAACCAGATTATTTCCCGGCGTTTCCCGGGTTCTTATTAATACAACTTAGCTCTAAAAAATATTTGAATGAATTCTATCCACATGGGAATATAAAAACTTATTTCATGCTAAAAAGAAATAGTTGAACCTTAAATGGATAATTCATTGCTGATTGTAATCTTTGTAGGAAAATACTCCTATTTAAATGTGTTACATTTTATCAATTTGTGTTTTTAAAGTCATCTCTATTACTCTATCTATTCAAAATTGGAAGAAAATGGCCATTTTGAGACAAAAGATTTGAATTTTGGGCTTTTTGGATTTTTTTTAAATTTCAAAACCCCTGCCTATGTGAATTCTAATGCATCAAGGAACCTCTGTGCCAAGTTTGTTGAAAATCCGATGAAAACTGGATTTGTATAAGGAACAAACATACATACATTTATATATATATTGTAACGAGTCCGTAGCACCTTCAACTTTCTTAAATGAGCATTCCAATCTTGAGGAAGTAACTAACTGACTTGTGTTCAAGGCCAGCTTTTTATACTCTGAAGGACATTTCTACTACGTTCTAGAAATATCTGGAGTATTCTGTTTATTCATAAATTCGAACAATCCATTCACGAAACTTCTAGTAAAAAGAAAACAAAAACACACTCAGTGCGAAAATGTCTTCACGCTTATTAAAGTTAGGGTAAGTGTAAAAACTGCAAAGTGTTTCAGGGCCGGTATACAGATGATAAAAGTGATATCTTCAGATACATTTGCAACATGTCGCCAGATAAAAAAAACTAATGAAAATGATGCAAGGCAGGAAAAACAACAACTATTTACAAGAGTTGTAACATTGCCCCCTTCCCAAGGACTGCACGTCCCGGGCAGTACAATCCCCAGAAAGGAAGCAAGGGAAAATTTACAGATGCACACATTACATGATGACCAATCATAAACACGATAAACAATAACAATGATAACATGAAAGAAATAATAACATTGATAGAGTAATATTACAAACAATTAAAGGCAAAAGTTATTTACAAAATTTACAAACAAATTACCATGGTAGCTTTAAATTTACTTTACGAACTATGGCCATAGTATGGGGCTAGCCGATCATAATGTACAACCCTAGGTTTTGAATATGATGACTTCTGGATCCTCACTACGACGTCGTTCAGCCGGTGAAGGACTGTGTAGGGTCCATCCCAATGCGACTGCAATTTGGGTGACAGACCTTTACGTCGGATGGGATTCCATAGCCACACCTTGTCACCTTCTTGAAAGTCATGGCCAGTGGACCTTGTGTCGTATCGGGTCTTCATTTTCTCCGTCGCGATGTTGATTCGCTCCCGTGCGAAGTGATGAACGTCTTCCAACCGGGGCCTGGAGATCCTGGACGTACTCCTCAGGCGATGAAGGCGCATCTGGAGGGAGACCGAAGACGAGATCACAAGGTAGCCGAAGCTCTCGGCCGAAGAGCATCTGTGATGGGGAATATCCGGTGGTCTCGTGGACAGCACTGCGGTAGGCCAGCAGGAACAGAGGAAGTTTCTTGTCCCAATCCTGTTGATTTTTGGAGACCATAAGCGAGAGATTATTAAGGATTGTCCTGTTGAATCTCTCCACCATGCCGTCCGATTGTGGGTGTAGTGGTGTCGTTCGAGTTTTCTCAATTTTGAGGATATCACATAGGCCCTTAAACACAGCAGAGATGAAGTTTCTTCCCTGATCGGAATGGATCTGCAAAGGTGTCCCATATCTCGAGATCCAATGCTGGACTAGAGTCTCTGCTACAGTGGTAGCTTCTTGATCCGGAATGGAATATGCTTCGGGCCATTTGGTGAAATAGTCAATGGCAACGAGGATGTATTTGTTCCCATCAGTAGTTTTCGGTAGAGGACCAAGAATGTCGATCCCGATTCGTTCGAAAGGAGCTCCTACGTTGTAAAGATGTAGCTTCCCGCGGCTTCTTCTCTTCGGTCCTTTACGGGCAGCACAGGCGTCACAAGAATGACACCACTTCTCCACGTCATCCTTCGCCTTGCTCCAGAAGAAGCACTCTCGAACCTTGTGGAGGGTTTTCAGGATACCAAAGTGTCCTCCAGTCGGACTACTGTGCAATTCCTTTAGAACGTCTGGAATTCTTGATCTGGGAAGGAGTAACTGCCATTTGAATGCTTTACCATCGTCAGATTCCCATTTCCGATACAGGAGGCCATTTCTCAACTGGAGAGATTTCCATAGAGCCCAGTATCTTTTCGTTGCAGGACTGTAGATAGAAATGTCTTGCCAACTAGGTCGCCGACTGTCTTTTTCCATTAACTTTATGATAGGCTTTAGGTCTGGGTCTTCAAGCTGATCTTTTCTAACTTGGTCGTCACTCCATGGATCAGGATCTGAAGATGATGGAGTAGCAGTAACTTGACAGGCAGTAGGGATTGTCGTCCCGTACTGTTTCTCAATTCGGGAGCAATAATGGCAGTTCTCGGAACAAGGTCTTCTTGATAATGCGTCAGCATTACCGTGTGACAAACCTTTTCGTTGCTTAATCTCGATGTCATATTCCTGGAGCCGCTGTATCCACCTGGCTACCTGGCCCTCTGGATTCTTGAAATTCAAAAGCCAAGTTAAAGAGGCATGATCGGTCCGGAGCAGGAATTTACGGCCGTAGAGGTAATGATGGAAATGTTCTACAGCTTTAACTATGGCGAGCAATTCCTTTCTCGTGACACAATAATTTCGCTCCGACTTGGATAAGCATTTGCTCCAGTAGGCGATGACATGTTCGTTACCGTCTATTTCTTGAGATAAAACAGCTCCAACGCTCTCGTGGCTCGCATCAGTATCGAGTATGAAGGATTTTTCAGGCTGAGGATAAGAGAGAATAGGCGTTGATGTTAAAGCCTCCTTCAGCTGTAGAAATGCATCCTCGCATTCTTTGGACCATTCAAAATTTTGTTTGCTCTCCGTCAGCTTATGCAAAGGTCGTGCAATATTGGAAAAACCCTTCACAAACTTCTTGTAGTACGTGCAGAGCCCCAGGAAACTTCGCAGCTGATGGACATTTTCGGGGCGGCTCCAATTCTTGACTGCAGATACCTTATCTGGATCTGTTCTTACACCCTCAGAAGAAATAATGTGACCAAGGTAGTTCACCTCACGGCGGAACAAATTACATTTGGACGGGCTTAACTTCAGGTTGGCTTCCTTAAGCTTCTGCAGCACCTTCCTAAGATTAGCCAAATGTTCCTCAAAACTGCGTCCTATGATGATGATGATGTCGTCCAAGTAGACAAGACAGGATTCATAAGAGAGTCCTCTTAACACTGATTCCATAAGACGCTCGAACGTGGCTGGTGCATTGCAGAGGCCGAAGGGCATCACTTTAAACTGCCACAAGCCTTGTCCGGTTGTAATTGCCGTCTTCTCTCGGTCGTCGGGGTGTATCTCCACCTGCCAGTAGCCGCTCTTCAAATCCAGGGTCGAAAACCACTTGTGTCCGGAAAGGGTGTCCAGAGTGTCATCGATCCGTGAAAGAGGGTAACTGTCCTTCTTGGTGATGTCATTCAGGCGTCGGTAGTCAACACAAAATCTGGTGGAGCCGTCTTTCTTTCGGACCAAGACGATAGGGGATGCCCAAGGACTGGATGAGGGTTCGATGATGTCATTCTCCTGCATCTCTTTCAAGAGGATCTCAACCTCTTCCTTCTTGGCGAACGGTAGTCGTCTTGGATGCTGCTTGATAGGGGGATGATCTCCAGTGTCGATCCTATGCTGCGTTAAACTCGTGCGACCAACATCTTCGGATGTAGATGAAAACACCTGCTTGAAGTTGTCCACCAATTTCTCCGCAGCGTATCTTTGATCCTTCGATAATGGTGCACTCTCAATTAATTTCGAAATCAAGGACTCGGAAGACACAGTCTCGGAGGAATCAATTCTTCTGATGATGCAGTTTACGGGAGTACAAGTTGCCAACACTTCTCCTTTCTTGATATTCCTCGGTCTTTCACTTACATTGGCGACTCTCACAGGAACAGCATTCCTTGAAAGGTCCACAAGCGTAGATGCCACTAGTACTCCTTTTGGGCTATTACTCTGGTTAAGATATTCAATGAGGCCGAATTTAAAGCTGTTGTTTTCCTTGAGGGAGCCAGGTATTAGTACTTCTGATCTAGAGGGAATCGATAAATCTGTTTGGGCTATTATTTGATGAGCGGATTTTAAGTTACTTTCAGCATTGAAAATTGCTATGTCTTCCCTCATCGAGTGCAGCTCATTATTTTTAAAGTCGATAAAAAAATCAAATTTTCTCAAAAAGTCCAGTCCGAGAATGAAGGGATCTGTAATGTCAGCGACGAATGCCGTGTGATGGTAAGTGGCACTCCCGAACATTATTTCTAAGTTCACTTTTCCTTCAATCTCGATTTTGTCACCTGTCACAGTTTGGAGAGTAACGCAGGGCGGCGTCCATAAGATCTTGAGTCCAAATTGACGAGCCTAATCAGTCTTAATAATGGTAACGTTGGCTCCTGTGTCCACAATCATTTCGCAGGGAAACCCATTCACATAAGCGTAAATGAAGAGTCCGTTGCAGCCGCCACTTCTTGGGGAAATCTGGAAAACTTTGGGAGACGTCTTCTTTTCTTGGCGAGCTTCGCAATTCCTTCGTACGTGGCCCTCACCGCCACATTTCCAGCACTTCAGCGTTTGTCTACCTTGGTCTTTGCGAGCCTCAATCTTCTTCAGGGTCCCCGACATCTCTTTGATTTGTCGCTCAATGTCCGAGAGACGAGTTGAGTTCAAATCTTGGGCACTCACTTCCACGCCCCTGGTCGAATGGCGATCCTTGCGGGACATTTGCTGTGCAGCCTCGAACTTCATTGCGTAAACCAGACCGGATTTAAGATCCTTGATGTCCGCCATCCGGAGAGCCGTCTGGACTTCTGGACTTCGCACTCCGTCTATGAAGTAGTTTAGGGCCAGGCTATCGCGAATATCCGAGGGACAGTCCGAGAAGGCGAGATGGGAAAGCCTCTCAACGTCTGCTGCAAAAACTTGAAAAGTCTCTCCAGCCCTCTGGAGTCGGGATTTGAGCTGAAGTTGGCTGAATTCATTTTGGCAGGATTCGCCAAAGCGAAGCTCCAAGGCCGATGATAAGGCTTCGAAGTCATGGTGCTTGTCCTCTGGGAAGGTCTGTAGTATATCAGCTGCATCCCCTCTCAGCAAGGCTGCAAGTTGACAGGCTTTCGTGGAAGAGTCCCAGGAGTTTGCTTCTGCAACAATGAGAAACTGCTTCTTGTAAATATTCCACGAGGTCTTCCCGTCAAATGTGGCCAGTTTAATGGATGAACGAAAAGTTCCAGCTGCAGCTACACAGTCACTTGAGTTGTTGCAGGATGCTGATAATTTCGATTCAAGTTCTTTAATTTTCTTTTCCATATGGTTTTCTACTGTGGTGATTCGGTTCTCAACGCTGTCAACTTTTTCTTCTAGAACCTCCACTTTATTTTCTATGTTGGTAAATTTAGTTTCCACCAAACTTTTCATTGACGTTAGATCGCTCTTAATTTCTTCTTGACTTGAAGTTATGCTCGCGGTTAAATCACTCTTTAATTGTTCTTGATTTGTTGCCAGATCATTTTTTAATTGTTCTTGATTCGCAGCCATGTCATTTTTTAATTGTTCTTGATTTGCAGCCATGTCATTTTTTAATTGTTCTTGATTCGCAGTCATGTCACTTTTAACAGCGTTGATCGCATGAAGGAGTTTTTGCAGTTGTTCCTCCATTGCTCGAGTAATCACCATAAAATTCCGAAGTCAAAATGTCCTTAGGACGAAAAGTCCGAATTCACAGGTAATTCCAAGAAAGTCCTTGAAGATGCCCCACGTTGGGCGCCAAAATTGTAACGAGTCCGTAGCACCTTCAACTTTCTTAAATGAGCATTCCAATCTTGAGGAAGTAACTAACTGACTTGTGTTCAAGGCCAGCTTTTTATACTCTGAAGGACATTTCTACTACGTTCTAGAAATATCTGGAGTTAAAAAGAAAACAAAAACACACTCAGCGCGAAAATGTCTTCTTGCTTATTAAAGTTAGGGCAAGTGTAAAAACTGCAAAGTGTTTCAGGGCCGGTATACAGATGATAAAAGTGATATCTTCAGATACATTTGCAACATGTCGCCAGATAAAAAAAACTAATGAAAATGATGCAAGGCAGGAAAAACAACAACTATTTACAAGAGTTGTAACAATATATATATATAATATTGATAACAGCATATTTCTTGGGTGCAAAGTATACATTGTTTTGAATAGATGTGAATAAAACTTTCTGCTTTTTCCCCGGAGAGATAATCTTTAAAATCTCACACAAATTCATAGCTAAATTAGTAACGTCTGTACTTCATCCTAAAAGAGCAAGGACACTTTTACCCGCGAAAGTTATGAACTCTTTTAAAAATTATAGTCTAAAGATTGTTTGCTGTAGTCAACATCTGACTAGGGAAAGCTGTCTTGGACTTCTATTTCACATTTTTTTGGATATTTTCCCAGTCAAAACTACCTTACTCATCTCATGAAGTTACTGTTGCTCAGTACTTGAACCATTTTTATTGTTAAAATCAATCTGATCAATGACAAATTCTATAGGTTCATATTGAACTGATTTGAAAGTATAACATGTTTAGCTTCGTCTAACAGGCCCAAAAATCACTTTGGTCCACTGGTAGGTCCATCTAGCTTTTGCAAAAAATGCAGCAAATTAAGTTCATTCAAATGTAATTGGCAAATGTTCCATTACAGAGGTCTACCAAGTTTTTCTTCCCTTTTCCGTATTACACCTTTATTTTCCTGTCTTTGTAGTGCATCCATCAAAACCAATGCAAACAATTTCCTACTCAAAGAAACAATTTATTGTTTCTGACTTGTCTAAGAAATGTAATTGTGTGCTCTCGGTTGGAAGCAAGGGGAGCGAGAGTGGCACCCAAAGTGCGGCCTCTTCCTCGTGGTGAGTCCTGGGTAATTTCAATAAGCAAGCATAGAGTTAAGTAGTTCAAAGAAACAACAAAATGATTAAGAAAATGTTTCGAAGGCACTTTTAGTAAATATTGAGAGGAAATATTGGATTATAAAATTTCTGCTAATATTGAAAATATCGGAAATTTCTGAAAATTTGATGAACTTTGGGCCTAATGCACAGACTGAAATCATAATATGAAATGATTTTTAAAAATTTCTTGTATATTTCAAATCTTTCTTCCATTTAATAACCACCCGTCACTAGTTTTATCATTTGCAATATTTTTTTTAAAAATTGGAAAAATCTAAAAAAAAAATCAAATTTTAAAACTTTAGGCCAAATGCGCAGACTAAAGATGACGTCGCAAAAGTGAAATATTTTACAGAATTGTTACTTATCCTCATTCACAGTAAATGAAAGGTACCCGTTTACGAAAATCAAAAATTCATTTTTTTCGCTCCACCCTAAGGTGCAATGGCCATTAATTTTAAAAAAAAAGTGACATTTATAACTGCCCACTGACTGATCCTTTAATAAAAATTTGAATTTCAATTTAGATAAGGAGTTTTCCAAATCAATGTTAAGAGGAATGGTTATACAGAAAAAAAAAACACAGAGTTAGTGAAAATTCAAAAAAATTTAAGAGAATACTGGGGTCTTAAGTTAAAAAAAGATTTAAATTGATATATTTTTCAAATTTTCTGACTAAAATCATGATATAATTACCAATTTCAATCAATTGATTTAAATTGTTGACAGCCTGATTTTATGCATCAGTTGTTTTAAAATAATATAAACTAAAAAAATATTAAATATTTTTAGTATTTATTCCTGATGTATTTAATGTTATTGAGTGATTTATGTGAGATCTTTTAGCTTATTAGCAACATTTCATTTGATTGTTAAAGTTTTCTTAATAATTAAAATTCATATATTGTAGGTATTTTCCCGTACAAATGAACAAGAAGCTTGTGGATGGTGGAAAGCAATTGTCAACATGACAAAAGGAGGTTTTCATGTTGTTGAATACGTTGGATGGGAAACCACATGTACTGAAATTGTACCTAGTGATAGACTCAGGACAAAAAATACAAAGTTAGTATTGTGAGAGTTAATTTTCTTGTTTAAACTCTAAATAAATACTTTATGTTGCTGTTGCTTTCAAAATTTAAAGTTGCATATTTTTACCTTTCTATGGTAAAATATTTTCCTTTTGCAAAAAATAAATAATTATATCATTTAAACTTATCATTTTTTAATATAGGATATATTTTGTGTTAATTTGATTACTTTTCATGGTTTTTGTGATTTTTCTTCAAAGATTGATTTACTTGTATGCAAATAAGTACTATATATATATATATATATGTATATATATATAAACTGTATGAAAAATCTACTTACTAGTTGGTTTAAAATATCTTCCAGTTTATTTTTAAAAAAAGTTCCAGTTTCTTCTGGTTTTTGAATATAAATCTTCAATTTTTTCCCCTTCATTAATGTCCTGTGCAAGATGTTAATTTCATTCTCACTTATTTTTCAACTTTTTGCAGCCCTCCCATAACTAAAAATACATTTAAAGTTTTCGAGCTTGAAGTGCCGGAAGACCTTAGAGAATAGTAAGTATGTGTTATATGTACCTATATCTTTATTATGATTATTTAGTGCATTTGTAAAATTTACTAATTTTATGATGTTTATATGTTGAGCACAGTGAAAGTTGGAATGGAAAATGTACCATTGATTTGAACTGAACAGCGAAACATACAGTAGTTCAGCAGTTCCCAAAGTGTGTTTAGGGTCATTCCATGTCAAGTGTCCCAAATTTTGAAAAAATCCCCACTCGACCCCTTTCGATTTTGATGAAATTTTTTTTTGGATGTACATATAAGAGTTGCATGAAACCATACCAAATTATAGCTCTATAAGCCTTATGGTTTAGCCAATAAAAATAATTGAAAAAAGGCCCCTTTTTCGTGTCTTGAAAAAAATGACCAAATCGTCAAGTTTGTGCTTTTATTGCTCGCGACCTAAGATGATTATCAGGCTCAAACTTGGTGATTCTGATCATTGTTTATGGTAATATTGCCTACTTGTGTAACAAAAGCTCCATACACTGTAGATTTTTTGCAATTTGGTGCCAAAGTTGGTAAAAAATCGTATTTTGGTAAATTTTAATCATACGTTATTAGCTTGTATCTGCTGAGAGAATGACTTTCTGAAGCTAATTCTGTCCTCATTTGTAGCCTGATAGTTTGTCCGAAAGGTGTGCAAGTGGCATCTCGATAACTCAAATAATTGCTGAATTATGCGAGTTGAAATTCCAGTTAAATTTCTTTTTTCTCAATTTTGTCTCAATTTCAAAGGGCAATATCTCAAAAGGGTCATCTTGGATTTCAATTTTCTTTACATCATTGGAAAAAACACACTTTTCTTAACTAAAAAACGTTATTTTTATTTTTGAGATAAACCAGTTTCAAGGGGATATTGCAGATCAAAAAGGTGTACCTCATTCAACGTGAAATCAAAGAAAAAAAGACATAGACCTCAAAAGTTGATGTCAATTTGTTCAATTAAAATTTACAGGAGTTTTTGTACTTATGTTTTGATGAAAAAACCCTTTTTTAGATATTTTTGAACTTTAGTTTTTCTGTGCTCATCCGTAAAAACTCAAGAAATGGCAAAAAATAAAGTTTCGTTTTTAACAAAAATAATTATATTCTTATTGCTGCTATAAGAGCTTGAGTCTTTTCCTATGTGTTATTTTTATGCTCTTGAAACATAATTTCGGATGATATGTCACTTGGCAAGGTGTCATTAATGTTTTAAATTCATAAAAAGCATTGTTTCCTTTCTCAAAAAAAATAAATAAATAAACATAAAAATAATTAATAAATGAGATAAACAATAAATAAAACAGTTGATATGGTGTGTACGCGATAAAAAATATGTATAATAGGACTGCAGAGCCATTTTTCAAAAATGCGATAACGAAAGTTTTCGATAGAGTTGAATATTGCAATTATTTCCACCGTGTAAATAAATGATAACAATAGTAATTGAAAATATGATAAGTATTAATTGAAAATCCATTCATTATACTGCCGAGGATGTGCCTAAATATTCAGCCTATGATTGCAATTTGCCCATAAACAAAATTGTTGAAAAATGGGAAAATGCTTTTTATGACCTTGAAGCATTAATGACCTACAACCTTGCCAAGTGACATATCATCCGAAATTCTGTTTGAAGAGCTTAAAAATAACACATAGGAAAAGACTCAAGCTCTTATAGCAGCGACAAGAAGATAATTATTTTTGTTAAAAGCGAAACTTTATTTTTTGCCATTTCTTGAGTATTTACGGATGCGCACACAAAAACTAAAGTTCAAAAACATCTAAAAAGGTTTTTTTTTTATCAGAACATAAATACAATAGCTCCTGTGAATTTTAATAGAGCAAATTGACATCAACTTTTGAGGTCTATGTCTTTTTTTCTTTGATTTCACCTTGAATGACGTACAGCTTTTCGATCTGCAATATCCCCTTGAAACTGGTTTGTCTCAAAAATAAAAATAAAATTTTTTAGTTAAGAAAAGTGTGTTCTTTCCAATGATGTAAAGAAAATTGAAATCCAAGATGACCCTTTTGAGATATTGCCCTTTGAAATTGAGACAAAATTGAGAAAAAAGAAATTTAACTGGAATTTCAACTCGCATAATTCAGCAATTATTTGAGCTATCGAGATGCCACTTGCACACCTTTTGGACGAACTATCAGGCTACAAACGAGGAAAGAATTAGCTTCAGAAAGTCATTCTTTCAGCAGATATAAGCTGATAACGTATGATCAAAATTTACCAAAATACGATTTTTTACCAACTTTGGCAGCAAATTGCAAAAAAATCTACAGTGTATGGAGCTTTTGTTACACAAGTAGGCAATTCTACCCTAAACAGTGTTAGAATCACCAAGTTTGAGCATGATAATCATCTCAGGTCGCGAGCAATAAAAGCATAAACTTGACGATTTGGTCATTTTTTTCATGACACGAAAAAGGGGCCTTTTTTCAATAATTTTTATTGGCTAAACCATAATGCTCATAGAGCTATAATTTGGTATGGTTTCATGCAACTCTTATATATACATCCAAAAAAAATTTCATCAAAATCGGAGGGGGTCGAGTGGGGACGTCTCGTACACTTGACATGGAATGACCCTTTAGGAACTGCTGCTGTAGTCTATAGTAATCCAGACTGATCAGCATTTTTTTTTTTTTTTTTCAAATAAAAATATTTTTAGCTAACAAACATTACCATTACAATCAGGTATGTTTTCCACAATTAAATGATCAAAGTAGAAAATGTTGATTTTTTTTTTTTTTTTAATATTTCTTTTCCAGTTGAATTTCTAAGCTAAATTGCTTACTTGAAGATTTTGTAGGTTTGGAAAGGTATGATCATATTGACAATTATATGATTCAAAGTTCTGAAAAATTCAGCATTATTAGTTTTTGTCTGCACTTTACTTAAACTCTCTCATAACGTGCATGAAAAAACCTCTATTAGTGCGTGTTACAACTGCATGTTCGTGAAAAAAAAAACATAAACATTCATACTCTTTGATTTTTTTAAGTTGATGGTTAATATCAAAGCTCATTAAAAGTTATTATTTTCGAAGAAATGTCATAGCTTGGAAAACTTTGTCATTTGAACCCTTGGCTTTGAAGGAAGTTGGAAGCTTTACTGTGCATCAAGAGCCATGGAATATATTGAGCTGCAGTTCATATAGTTCAGTATAAAATTCTTTACATTTGTCATACAGACATGTGATTTTTCAGTATTTTTGCTGAATTCAGTATTTTTTGAAATAGCAAAATACTTAGTGCAGAACATAAAGAATGGGCATCACAAGTTGATTTAACATCTACCTATTAATTTCATGCATCCAATTAAAATAGTTGGATATGTAGAGCCAAAAGCCCATGTTTGAACTTGCGGGTGTAGTAAAATAAATCAACAATTTTGTATTTGCACGCACAGCCACGTAATTTCAGTATTTTTCATTCTATTAGGGTCACATGTCTGATTATGGTTTTCACCTTCATTATTTTTCATTTTGAGCAACAATATCTTTATAAGTGAACGTTGACTTCAACAAATATATAATTTTCAATTGCTAGTCAAGTCCGCAAATTAGAGAAAAGGTTGTCGTCACTTGTTCTTAGAATTTAAAATCATCTCTACTTTCAGTTGATTTTAATTGAATGATAAAATAATTTTTTCAAGTCATCAGCTGGAAGTCAATGAAAATTTTATGAATCACAAAATATTGCTGGCTTTAAACAGAGTTTGCTGCATAAAAGTGAGTTACGCTCCCATAGATTTAACATTGAGTCTGGGAACAAGTGTTTTTTTGCTTGATTTTTATGATACAATCATGGTAGTTACTTTTTCTAAAAAGTATTGGCATAAAGGAAAAAGAATTCGGATGTCGCCATTTTCAAAAATTGTGCAAGGGTTGTCAGGGGGAGGGGATAGAGTTGTATATGTTCAACAAATTGCTTCATTGAAACATCTATACCTTTGTCATTTCTAAATTTACAATATCTTTTCTAAGCTTAAAATTTTTGAATATACCAATAAAACATTATAATGCATAAACCTCTGAAT
>JAXGGA010013073.1:0-36478 GCA_038373865.1 Uloborus plumipes
AAATTCAATTTTGCGTGACTCACGTTAAAATATAAATATGTTTATTTTCTAAATAAAAAAGCAAAAAAAATATGATTTGATCTATCATTTCTTTTTTTCAGGAGAAGAATTCAGGATAAACAGTAAAAAAATGTTTAATTTATAAGCTATAAATTTTCGTGACCCACCTTACATAGAATTTAATGGTTTAAAATCAACTTTAAAAAATTATTTTAAGAAGAAATTTCAAAATATACTATTAATAATTGCGTTCTTACATAATAAATCTGTCAAAAAAATGTAATTAAATTGTAGAAACTGGCTAAACCAATAAAATATTCTCGTTTAAATTGCTTTTAGCAGAGAGAGATTTTTACGAGAATGTGTGTTCATAGTACAATGGTTTACCTGGAGTTGCCAGATTCTAACTTGTAAACTTCAATTAATATAGAGAATGTATAAAAAAAATCAAGACATTTTTCCAATATTTTTTTAAGACCAAATTCCCATGTTACGTGGAATTGCCCAGAAGCTTAAAAACACTGAATAAAAGTCGCAAAAAATATTTTTTCAAGTTATAACAAACAGGGGACAAGAAAATTAATTTAAACATTTTTTTCTGAGATAAGTAAGAAGAAGACAGAATGGTGTGGTTCAATGGAAAATATATAAAAATGTATATAACATGCGCTATATGTTTGTAATGTAACTATCCTTAAAAATAAGATCGGAAAGTTATGACTGCATCACAAGAGCCAAATTAAAACTTCTTTAACAAAAAATATGACTGTGAATGCTTTTAGTTTTATTACTGTAATGTAGCAAACTTCAAAACTTGTTTTAATTCTTTTCTCAATTCACGAAATTACTCAATAAAGACATTATTTCTTGCCTTTAGCAACGCAACTCGCGTTTTGCTCTTGAAAATTAATATACACTCCTCAGTAAAATTTAAAGTCATTAGAATATTTTATAAATCATGTCGTAAAGCATTTGTCCGACAGAAAAATGTATTCTAAAATTGTGCTTCTGCATATTTTGCTTTTACTTTTAGCACTAATTTAGAATTAATTGTTTATAAAAGAAAAATGTGTATATTTTTTTCAATATGAAGATTGCTGTCAGTAATCATGAGATTGCAAAATTGTATCGAAGCAAGAAAACTTTCATTTAGATATAATAAGTTTAATTTCACCTTTTAGGTTTTTATAATATGTTACATTAAAAAAAGTTTCTGTATTTTTTTATCTTGCATTTTCAAGCGAAAAAGTCAAGCAACGTTGTGATATTTACTTATCATCTTAAGCTTATTAATTTAACAAGCTATATGCTGGAGCATTTCAAGTCTAAAATGTATTTTAATTATTTCATTTTGAAAAATCTTTCTGACTTTAATGTACTTTAATTCTTTATTTGAAGGGCTAGGGGGAAAAAAGATGAAAGTCACTTTTTCGTCAATTTTGATATTAGCGCTATCTAGGGGCTATGAAGGACTAGTATCATCTGGTTGAACAACAAGGGGGGGGGGGAGATGAGAAGCGACCGAAATGTGCATGAAAACTCGAAAAACTACATAAGGAGCTACGAGAAATCAAACTTTGTTCTTCGTTTTTCTCGAAATCGCTTTTCGGTCACTTTCATCTCCCCCCCCCCTGGCCCTTCAGTTGCATTTTTTTTTTTAAATGCGGGTAGGGAATGTGGACCACGGGAACGGACTGGAATGAAAATTCAGCCCTGGCATATTTTTTTCAGATTGCAGCCACGTGTGGAGTGGGGGGGGGGGGAATTGCACAGGAAAAGAAAATTTTTTTTTGTAAAAAAATTTTTTACATTTCGCCTCAAAGGACCATCCAAACTGTTCTGTTAAGACAAGGAATTAGTGATATGACAAGGCAAAAAAAAAATCTATTTCAATATGTTTGTTGGCAGGGGAAGTGTTATCAAACCGTATTTTTTGAATATCCGTAAAATATGACATTTATTCATATTTTGGCCTTACGCAACTAAAAGGCACGTTGAACTTTCCTCGGTTATTTATGACATTATTTTAAAGTGCTTACCACTGGTTCTTACAAACGACAACTACTATTGCCGTGGCAACTGACATGTACAAGCTGTTTTTTGGACAACAAAAAACTGCTAGAAAAACGTGTCAAAAAATGCCTCTGTTTTGAGGGCTCTTTCACTGAACCTGACAGGCAACAATACTTACCGCAAATTTAACATTCCATTTTGTAGTAAAGTTTCAACACTTCTATATGTCTCACATACAAAAAGAAAGTTGGAGTTCAACAGTTCCCTGTAAGAGTTTTGGCTCCACAGCAAACTTCCATGTCTTGAAAATCCCACTTAATTTTTGATGACGCAACTTCACCTTTAGGGGTGATCCATAAAAATTAAACAACTCAACTTTTAGAACAAAAACATTCTGGATTTGGTCCTTTCAAACAAAAGATAATAAACATTTAGTAATTTTTTGGAAAAAATCTGAGAGGTCATGAAATCACGAGTACAGGCGTGAACACTCTCGTCACATTCTTGCTCTTAATATAAGTTTGAATTCGCACAAGTGTATTTATGTACTCAAGTATCGAATTTTATAGTTTTAAAAATGTATTTTAAAACTAATCTTCGAAAATGTTGGGGGAAAATGAAATTCGAGGGGGGTACTCAATCTTCCGTTTTCCAAATCGAAGTTTGTAAAGGGCATCTGTTATACATCAATTAATAGTATAGAAAAGAGGGTCCGGGCGGTCCTCCCCAGGGAAATTTTTTTAAATTGTTGCTCGAAAAATTCAATTTTAGACGATCTTTGGTAAAATTCAGCGGACGAGGAATCGAGGAAAATTTTCGAATTAATCTTCTTAAAAATGCAATTTAGACAATCTTTGGTAATCTAAACGAGGTTCCAGGGAGAGACCTTTTTCGAAATTGAAATCTTAAAAACGAAAATCTAATCATCTCCGATTATGATAGGGAGAATGGTATCGGAGACACTCTCTCGAAAATTCGTTTTCGAAATTTTAGCTCTAAACAAGCAGTTTTGGAAGACCATTGATGATATAGGGGCAAAGAGCTGTGGGGGATAAAACCGAAAAATATTTTGAAATCAAAAAAAAAAATAAATAAATAAAAAAACGCAATTGTATTGTAGGTTATCTTTTGATACGTTTAGAGGATCGGCAATTTTTCAAATTAATAGCTCCAAAAATTTAATCTTAGCATTCAGTATGAAATTTTAAACCCTGCTGACTGTTTTTTAACTTCTTATCTATTTAAAGCATATTCCAGAGGCCTACGTTTTTTGTCCCCATTTTGAAGGGATTTTTATAATAATATTTTTATTAAAAAAATAAAAAATGTAAATATGTCGTCAAGTGACCCCAAGAAGAGCGTTTGAACGATGAAGGAGTCTTCCCTGACGAACGTCTTGTATTACATTCATAACACCCGGGGCTAGCAGGTGGCAAGAGATGGCACAAGACTTCGTAGGGGAGGGTGGGGATGAATGGGACAAATTTCATGTTTTAATTAATATTCGAAAAATTCTACATTTTTCAGCCACTTAACGATTTTTATACAAATATTTCAACTATTTGGAACACATAAATAAATGAATTTAATCAATTTGCTATAATTTTACATTGCTAAAATATTTTTTATGAGTGCATGTATTTTGTCCCATTCATCCTCATAAATGGGATGAATGGTACAACATTGGGGATGAATGAGACAAGTGAAGAAAATGACTAGAAAAAAAAGTTTAATGTTTGGTCTTCTGTTTTTTTTTTTTTTTTCTTTTGGGACACTCTGTGTTTGTACTAAGGCCTGTCTCATCACAATTATACACATCTCTTGGTTCAAACTTATATTTGTTTTGTAGCTTTACAATTTTCTCAAAAAATGTACTTAAATTATTTTTATTGAAACTACTCGCTCTTGATTGGTTTGTATTTTCAGGCTTGCGGATGGATAATTCTGGATGTCTGGACAAAAACCCTGAGAGCCAATCCTTTCCCGCAATTTTATTTTCCTCCCACCTTGATGGAACATTTCCTATCCTTTTTGCTAACTAGGCACAAAAGAGAACCACGAACCTGATGGCTACGAACCCTTCTAATGATAAGCATTTGATAAACAATTGACCTAAATTGTTGGTCATTCAGAAGTACATCTGCAGTAGATTGTTGATATACTCGCGTTAAAGTTCATCAGCTCGTTTTTTTTTGCTTTGGCGGCCCTTTCTTCAAACATTAGATGTATTTGGTAGTTTTACGGAAATTACTTTTTTTTTTTTTGATAAAAAAAAGCCTGGTTTATATATGCCGGCCCTTTTTGGCCCAGGAAAGGACCGGCCCTTCTGGCATTTTCCCAAATTCCCACATAGCCAGTCCGCCTCTGGGAGTGACATTTCTACATGTCAGCGGTATACTCGAAAGTTCAAGAGTGAAGCGTGTTTCGGCTGCAGCAGCGCCCCTCCATAAATATTTGAAATATTTTTCAAAAATGTATTTTGACATTATTCTTTCAGTAATTATTCTCATCTGTTTATCCACTTAGATGTAAAGCAGAAAACTGTTTGTAATTAAAAATTAAAAAGAATGACAGTTTAATCATCATCAATTTTCTTTGTTAAATTATTGCGTGATAAATTTAAACTTGCACACAAATTGTGAAAATGTGAATTTTTTTTAGTTTACTTCCTCCAAAAAACAAAAGTAATTATTGAAAAAAAAAAAAAATCTTGCATCAACATTCCGACATAAGTATAAAGTAATGAAAGAAACACGACAAAAGCACTAGGGCAATAGCGAAAAATACGGGAGTGCCCGAAACGGGACAGTGATTTTAGGTGGCATCTTACTAAAACTATGCCTACTGCAATTAATAAACAGAAGGACAGAGGAGGAGGTACCGCGTAATTTATAAGTGTTAAAAATTGTAACAGAAAAATTTCCATCTGTAGGAAAAGGCAAAATTAAATTTCGACAAAAATTCTCCCCAGTATAAAATTTTACAGACCACCAAATAAAATAACATGTTTTTAAAATAATTTTCAAACGTTCTTGGTTTCAAGCAGATTTTTTTTTAGTTTACAACTGCTTTTATTAAATTCAAGAACAGTACTATGGGACTGGGAGGCTATTAATCAAATTTACACTTCCAAATTACACAACTTAACATGGCGCTGTTACGCAAATTTTAAATTAAAATTTATTTTGTATTGTAAGCAAACAACGTTTTATGCAAAAAGTTGTTTCCCTTATCCTTGATAGTGCAACAACCCATGCATTTTTTGTTTTCAAACAATTTTGAGGTGGATTCATCCAAGGACGAATACAAACAATCCTGAGGTGCACTATATCCTATTTCTATTTTACATATTTATTCTAAGAATACAGTCAGTATGAATTGCTTTCGGTAATTTTCAACTGCCATCTCGTTATTATAAAGGAACAGAAGAATCGAAGAATTTAGCCCTAAGAAATAGAAAGAAAAGATAAGGATAACGTTATGCTTTTGCCTTATCGAATGCTCAATGCTGAAACACCTTTGAAAAGTTGAGTTTATCCTTTGCTCAGTTACAACAAAACAGAAAATAATAATAATGAGTTTTATAAATATTTTCATTTTTTCAGTCATTTAACTAAATAATAAAATGGTTGTCAATAAATCTACTGATTGGTTGTACTAATTAAAGCATTTAAAACGGAATTGCATTTTGATATTCGCTTTCGCACGCGTGATGATCAATGATTTGCATTTCGCATCATCAAATACAATGTACTTAAGAGCAGGGGCGGCATTTCAACATTTCGTTTGATGGGGCGAGTTTGTTAAATATGAAGCACCTCAGTACTCATCCTAAAATACATATTAGTTAAAAGAAAGATTTCTTAAACTGGATTTAATATTAAGAAAAATTGGAGTTATTAAAGCAATTTAAATTTTTATGACCAAACTTTAAAATTATTTTGTTATTAGTTATCAAAAATGTTGTGATTCGAAATTAGTTTTTAACTTATAGTCAAGTTTTAATCTGCAATGTTTGTAGGCAAGAAGATTTTTTTCCATCGATTTCCAGTGTCTTGTGCTATTTTACAAACAACGAAAGTTGAAAATCCTTTCTTGTCCGGTTATACTTGTTTCAGAGCATTTTTTGCAGATTCCTCTGTTATGAGAAATAGTCTTGAGAATATGTTTATGGATGAGTTTTATCAATATTTGTTGAAAACTGACAATCTTTTTTAGTTCCTTTTTGATCGTTGATTTGTGTAAAACATAAGTTGAATTTACCCGTATTTTAACATTCTGCGAAAAATATTTGGGGGTGCGATCGCCCCCTCTTGCCCCTCTTATTTGCCGCCCCTGCTTAAGAGTAGTAATTTAAACACAGGAGTTAAAAATATGGCAAAATCAGCATTTTCTATTTCTTAGTAGCGACTTTAATTATAAAACATAATAAACAATTGTTAGAAAGGGTTGGCTTTCAAACAGTAAATCACTGTTATTCTGTACTCTTTGTGACACAAAAAAATTGAATTAAAACACAACATGAATAATAAATAAGTTTTTCTGCGGATATTTACACAAATAGCTCCGGAATATTCACTAAACTTCCTTTGATCCCCCCCCCCCCCCAAGTCATAAATGGTAAAGTTTATAATTAAAAGAAGAAACAATTTTTTAAATAGTCATTGTTTTTTAGATCATGATTTTACTTTTATTTGTCCAAGAATTTTTGCATTTATTTTTTACATTGTAAATTATCTCGACACAGATAGGAAGTAAAATGAGCATTCATATTATTCCAAATTTTTGTGACTACCTCCCGAGAAAGAAAAATTACTACATTTGTAATCGAAACAAATAAAAATTTACGTAAACAAGTATCTTCGTTTATCTTTCATGTAAATCCGATTAATAAATGGCATTCTAAACTAAAAGAATAATATTTCCAGATTCCGAATTTTTTTTCTTTTTTTCAAACTATTCCTCTCAGAGCTGATGGGACACTTTTATGGGCCAATATAAGGGAAATAAATGAGGGATAATCAACCAAACTTGATGAGACGGCTTGTAAAAGCGGAGCTCTCGGGAGTGTCCACTCGCCCGAAGCACATAAGCGTTAAGGTGACAGCTTCACCACGCCTACTGTAATTAGTGTTTAGAAAACGAGCAGCGCTGATCAACGGGGGGTCAAGACTTGGACGATTCCACTTTCCAAATCGCTCAATGGAAAAACTCAGGACTTACGGTAGAAAAATTTTCCTCCCTTCTCGGTCCTAAAGAGTTAAAGTACCAAGGAAAAGTTTAATAAACTACTCCCCGCTAAAGCGGCTCGCTAAAAAGCTTTCCTGCATCAAAGAATCAATCGAATTATTTGCACACGCTTCCTCAAAAATAAAGACGATGTCAAGTAGCGCATACTTAGCACTCTCCCTAAATAACAAATAAAATTCCTTTCCAACAACAATTATTTCCAAACCGCTTTCTTCCTGAAAAATTAATTGCAAAATTCTAAACGAAAAAGTTCTTTTAATATTTGGACCGCAGTCAAAAACAACGTCCCTTCTAAAAACAGTAATTGCAATTTTATTTAAAAACACATTTTCAAAATGGTACCAGAGAAAAAATATGTCATTAATAATTAGGATAAAAACAATTGTTAGAACTTTGTTCCCCAGCAGCACCAGAACGTTCAAATTTGGTGCAAAAATGGTGTTATTGGTCAAATAACGGTGCTAAGTGTCTCTTGAACGTTATATTCGACGTGCAAAAACAGTAATATTATCACGGTGTCATTTCAGTGCTTAAAGAACGTGATATTTGACGTGCAAAAACAGTAATATTATCACGGTGTCATTTCAGTGCTAAAGAACGTGATATTTGACGTGCAAAAACAGTAATATTATCACGGTGTCATTTCAGTGCTTAAGGAACGTGATATTTGACGTGCAAAAACAGTAATATTATCACGGTGTCATTTCAGTGCTTAAGGAACGTGATATTTGACGTGTAAAAACAGTAATATTATCACGGTGTCATTTCAGTGCTTAAGGAACGTGATATTTGACGTTCAAAAACAGTAATATTATCACGGTGTCATTTCAGTGCTTAAGGAGGTGCTTAATTTCTCAGAATTGAGGTCGTGAATTGCTGCTTTTTAGAAAGGGGGGAGGAATCACATCTGCAGAAACTTTAAGTTTTATCCTAAACAACTCTTTCTCCCAAGATCCTAATCAGATTTGTATGCATTTCAGTAAAAAAACATTATATTCATACTAATAAAGTGATATGAGTTACGCCCTTAGTCTTTCATAGATGGCGCCTCCTGCAAAAAAATTTCTTTTTAAAGTATTATTTTGCTCCCTCGATTAGATCAAGTAGCGTCTAGTGGTTAGCGTGTCCTGCTGGAGTCGCAAGGGATCCGCGTTCGAATCCCGCGGAATGAATATATTAAATTCAAAGTAATTAAACAATCAATAATTGAATTAAATAAATTAATTAAGTAATTAAATAATTAAAACCAAGATGGCGACGATCATGGATCAAAAATGGCGGATCAAAAATGACGTCACGGTTAAAACACTTCACGCCCCCGGATAGTGGGGTATACGTAGTATACTTTTTTAGCTGGAGAGCACTGAAAACAAACGTATTTCCAGAACCTAAATATAACCTATCATTCCACGTTCAAAACTGGACAAAAAAAGGTGGTCAACACCAGATTTCGACGTGTCATATTAACATCGATCGATGAGACACATAGACGTTGACAACACGTGCTGCGAGAACGTGTTTTGAACGTGCCGGCTGGTGCGCTCTGTACGTGTTGCAGAACGTGTTTTGAACGACTTTGTGCTGCTTGGGTTATAACACGTATTCAAAATGACAATGGAAAAAAAAATAACACTCTTTCATTTTAAAAAGTTCAACTTAATTAACGTTTTAATTTAAAAATCGCAACGGAAAGAAATAAATATCTTGAAATTTTAAATAGTTCAATAATTTAATTAACGTTTTAATTAAAAATGGCAACGGTAAGAAATAACTGTCTTGGAAGTTTAATCATTTATTAGGCTTAATCGCTTTAAATTTGACTAATTAATTGATATCTTCGCTAATTAAAATCGTATGATTATATAAATTGAAACTAATGAAGTCTGAAAAATTACCTATCTATCGGTACCTGGTTCGACTTTCAGTTCATTGGCGTTCAGGAGAAAGAAGCGTGACATAGATAGATACTCAGTTTTTAATATAAGTAGACTAGCTGCGTGGCCCGGCGTTGCACGGGCTGTAATGTAGTGAAGGCAGTTTGAGAAAACTACTCGCCACCAAGGCGGCTCGCCTTTAAAGTAATGAGGAAAGTTTAAACAGTTTACTCGCCGTCAAGGCGGCTCGCCTTTACAGTAGAGAGGAAAGTTTCAAAAAACTACTCGCCGCCAAGGCGGCTCGCCTTTAAAGTACCAAGGAAAAGTTTAATAAACTACTCCCCGATAAAGCGGCTCGCTAAAAAGCTTTCCTGCATCAAAGAATCAATCGAATTATTTGCACATGCTTCCTCAAAAATAAAGACGATGTCAAGTAGCGCATACTTAGCACTCTCCCTAAATAACAAATAAAATTCCTTTCCAAAAATAATTATTTACAAACCGCTTTCTTCCTGTAAAATTAATTGCAAAATTCTAAACGAAAAAGTTCTTTTAATATTTGGATCGCAGCCAAAAAAAGCCCCTTCTAAAAACAGCAATTGCAATTTTATTTAAAAACACATTTTCAAAATGGTACCAGAGAAAAAATATGTCATTAATAATTAAAATAAAAACAATTGTTAGAACTTTGTTATAACACGTATTCCAAATGACAATGGAAAAAAATAACACTCTTTCATTTTAAAAAGTTCAATTTAATTAACGTTTTAATTTAAAATCGTAACGGAAAGAAATAAATATCTTGGAATTTTAAATAGTTCAATAATTTAATTAACGTTTTAATTCAAAATGGCAACGGTAAGAAATAAATATCTTGGAATTTTAAGCAGTTCAATAATTTAATTAACGTTTTTATTCAAAATGGCAACGGTAAGAAATGTCTTGGAAGTTTAATCATTTATTAGGCTTAATCGCTTTAAACTTGACTACTTATTAATTGATATCTTCGCTAATTAAAATCGTATAATTATATAAACTGAAACTAATGAAGCCTGAAAAATTACCTATCTATCGGTACCTGGTTCGACTTTCAGTTCATTGGCGTTCAGGAGAAAGAAGCGTGACATAGATAGATAGTTAGAAAGAAAGATAGAAAGAAAGAAAGAAAGAAAGAAAGATAGAGACTCGGTTTTTAATATAAGTAGATTTAACGTCCTGTTTATGGGATATTTTGCAAATATGTGAGTAAAATGCGACCTTACTTTTGCAAAGTTGCATTACAGAACGCATCTCTGATCAATTTTAAGTAAATCATTTTAAAATAGTTTAATTTTACGAAAAAAAAGGTCGCAAAAAAAAACTTACTTTCTGTGGCTACCCACCCATGCTGGATCATTGGAGGACTGATTTGTCTGAAAATAGCGGTAAAATAATTAAACTCTGATGTCCAAACAGTGGCTGTAACTGGTTTTCTTAATAGTCCGAGAGCCAGTAACAGATATATATGACCAAGTTCCTCTCAAGTGATAATTAGTAAAACGCAGCAGAAAATCGAACTATGAAGCCTCGTGAATGTCAGCTGAGGCTCGGTGGGGGGGATAAGCAGTTGGAACCTCCCACGCTTGAAGAAAAAAAAAAAAATTCACGTCATTTCCTCTCGCCTAAAAATTTACCAGATGATAGCTTATATGTAACTATTGATAAATATATACGTCAGCTGGCTGTATCTCGGTGGAAAAATTGTCAGCTGATACTTTGAAGGTCGTTACGTAGAAGTTAGCTAGAAGCATTTACTGACTACACTGTTCGACAAAAAAAAACCTTGAAAATGCTTCTGGTATTTTGAAGGCTGATTCTTATGTAAAATGACCCCCTGAATCCGAATATGACCCCCGTTTTCCCCCATCACGTCCCAATTTTTTTTTAAAACGCCCCCCTTTTTTTTTTCATTTTTCCTTAGTTTCAGGGCTATTATATTTTTTTTGGAGGGGAAAGGAGCCTTATATTCACCAATAAATTTTTTTGAAGGTCAAGAGAGACTCAAAGTTTAAAATCATGAGCACCGAGAAAAAAATCGGGGAACTTGGGGGGGGGGGGGGCGTGGCCCCCCAAAATATTTGAAAAATCACCAAAAACGATCTTTTTATTCTAGTTTCTTTAAAAAGACCTTTAAAACATTTTTTTCGGTGCAGAACCAGAGTATAGGATCCGTTCCTATGGCTCCTGGGTCAGAAAAAATTTTCACGCTGTAAAATTTAAAAAAAAAAATAAAATAATGCTTTAAAAATCGCACTTTGCACTCGAGTTTTAAAGCAGGTCTTCAGCCAAAAAAAAAAAACAAAATTGTGGCTGATTCTTATGTCAAATGACCCCCTATTTCCAAATATGACCTCAGTTTCCCCCCTCCACCCCCTCTTTCCAGAGAGTCCCCCCCCCCAATTCAGAGTCATTTTACTAATTCGGAGGGGAAAAGTACATTACGTAACCCGTTAACATAATTCTAAAAGGCAACAGAGGTTCAAAGTTCAAAATCATGTACATGTGTACCAAAAATATAAACTAGGGCGGTATACCTCCCCCCTCCCCCCCCCCCAAAAAAAAAGAAAAGAAAATTCAATACTCTGATTTTTCACAAAAAAAAAAAAAAAGGAAAGGTTTAAAACGTCTCTTAGAAAAACAAGAAAAGAAGATTTTTTTTTTTTGGGGGGGGGGGGGTACACCGCCATAGTTTATATTTTTGGTACACATGTACATGATTTTGAACTTTGAACCTCTGTTGCCTTTTAGAATTATGTTAACGGGTTACGTAATGTACTTTTCCCCTCCGAATTAGTAAAATGACTCTGAATTGGGGGGGGGGGACTCTCTGGAAAGAGGGGGTGGAGGGGGGAAACTGAGGTCATATTTGGAAATAGGGGGTCATTTGACATAAGAATCAGCCACAATTTTGTTTTTTTTTGGCTGAAGACCTGCTTTAAAACTCGAGTGCAAAGTGCGATTTTTAAAGCATTATTTTATTTTTTTTTTTTTTAAATTTTACAGCGTGAAAATTTTTTCTGACCCAGGAGCCATAGGAACGGATCCTATACTCTGGTTCTGCACCGAAAAAAATGTTTTAAAGGTCTTTTTAAAGAAACTAGAATAAAAAGATCGTTTTTGGTGATTTTTCAAATATTTTGGGGGGCCACGCCCCCCCCCCCCCAAGTTCCCCGATTTTTTTCTCGGTGCTCATGATTTTAAACTTTGAGTCTCTCTTGACCTTCAAAAAAATTTATTGGTGAATATAAGGCTCCTTTCCCCTCCAAAAAAAATATAATAGCCCTGAAACTAAGGAAAAATGAAAAAAAAAAGGGGGGCGTTTTAAAAAAAAATTGGGACGTGATGGGGGAAAACGGGGGTCATATTCGGATTCAGGGGGTCATTTTACATAAGAATCAGCCTTCAAAATACCAGAAGCATTTTCAAGGTTTTTTTTTGTCGAACAGTGTAGTCAGTAAATGCTTCTAGCTAACTTCTACGTAACGACCTTCAAAGTATCAGCTGACAATTTTTCCACCGAGATACAGCCAGCTGACGTATATATTTATCAATAGTTACATATAAGCTATCATCTGGTAAATTTTTAGGCGAGAGGAAATGACTGAATTTTTTTTTTTTTCTTCAAGCGTGGGAGGTTCCAACTACTCATCCCCCCCACTGTGCCGCAGCTGACGGTCATAGGGCTTTATGATACTGTTGTCTGATGCGTATGGCCAATTATCTATCGAGAGGAAATAATTAACCAAATTTTCACCTGGCTCTCGGACTATAAGAAGAAGGACTATTTAACTTGTGAAAAACAGCTTTAGTAAAATGACATACCAATTACAGGTTTTTGTATGCAGTAACTAACAAGCGACCCGTTTTTAGGTTACTGGGCATAAATGGGTTAAACTTTCTGAATCTTTCACTTGAATATTTCACTGTTTGAGAACGAATTTCGAAAAGTCGATTTTTCTTTTGCTTTGTTATTTGAAGAAAAATGTAGAAACTCAGGTTTAAATGCTCTTTTGATAATTTTTAGATTCTATTTTTGGCTGTTCGACAGCGATTATAGGAATTTAGCTTTAAAGATTTTTCAATAACTTTTCTCCTTTTTTGTCTTATTGTTTGAGAGAGCAGGGTAGACTGACCCGTGATGAACACCGGGATCCCGGGTTCTAGCAGATCAAAGATCCACTCCGCTCACCAATGGAGGCCGAGGCACGTCAAACATGGATCGTGGTCATGAAATCCTCCAAAGGAATAAATACCTCTGTGAATGCCGAACCAGACTTTTACTCAGCTTCTGATATGAATTAAAAAAAATACAATGCACTCTTTCGGGCTCCTTTTAACCGGTTAAATGAAGAGTTGTGAGAGCTCCGGGGACTGTGGTGTGAAAAGGGAAAAGTGAAAAAACAAGAAGTTAGAAATTTTATAGTTTATTGCCTTAAAATTTAGCTTCATACTGTTAAAACAACAGTATACTACTGGCAACAGAGGTTCCAGTTTAAAACTGTAAAATGCACGGTAATGAAATGTACAATTAGCAACTTTACAGTTTATTACTGTAAAATTAGCCATTTTACAGTTTTTACAGAAAATTAGCACTTTTATATACTGTAAAAACCACATTTATTTTTTACAGTGTAGTATAATTTTAAAAGGTTAGAAAATTACAGTTAATATTCCAAATTTCACTCGGATGCCAGCTTTGCGTTGGGCAGTAAAATTAGCAGTTTTACAGTTTACTGCCGTAAAACTTAGCTGTATTATACTGTAAAAACAACAGTATAATGCTGGGAGTAGAGGTTCCAGTTTAAAACTGTAAAATGCACAGAAATGAACTGTAAAATTATCAACTTTACAGTTTAGTACGGTAAAATTAGCATTTTTACAGTTAATTATTGTAAAATTAGCAATTTTACAGTTTATTACTACAACATTAGCTGCATTATACTGTAAAAACAACATTCATTTTTTACAGTCATTTTTTACAGTATCACTTTAAAAGCTCAGAAAACTACAGTTCCAAAACTTACTCGAATGCCAGCTTTGCGTCGGACAGTTGAGACAACAAAGAGAAATGCTGCCAGAGCAGACAGCAGCTCGGTGGCCCAGAATGTCTTCGTGGCTGAGGGCTTGGGGATACGGGATGACGGGCCCTTCCCAGAGGCCTCCGCGGGGAAGGGCTATCAGCGAGGACGTCGCTACGTGGCTGGGGAAATCGTCTTCATCCGCCACCACGACCTCTTCATCATCGTCGCCTGAGAAGAAAAATTTCTCTTTTTGTTTCAGTTTCAGACAGGTTGTATGAAAAAGTTGTTGTACATCATGAGTAAAAAGAGAAAAAAATGTTGAATGAAGTAAAAAAGTCAGGAAAATAGTCAAGAAAATCCAATAGTCAGGAAATTAATTAATGATACTTTTATTAATTAAAAAAATTAGCGGTTAGAAAATATACACAAAAAAAAACCTTCGGTACTATATTCGCCCATACAGCATTTCATTTAATTCATATTTTATGTGTGTGTGACCCCCCCCCCCGAAGGAAATTCTGTCTGGGCTAGAGTATGTATGAACGGCAAACCAAAGACTTCGTCATCCTTGTGAAAAGGACAAACATTTTTTTTTTTCATAAAAAGAAGAAAAGAAGCTCCATCAGTATTACTTGCTTTTATTTGCTGTATTAAAAGCAAGATCGAAAATAAAAAAAATTTAACAGTTGTTTCAATTCACACTTAAATTATATATTTAAACGAAAACTTTAATTTTTATTTTTTCTTTTCTTTTTTTTTTTTTTTTTTTTGCCCAAAAACGTAAGCACAAACGAAATCGAAGTTTCTTTTTCAAAAATAAAAATAAAAAAAAACCTTTAGTATTAGAAAAAAAAGCTTGATAAATAATATATGTAGAGAGTAGGGCTGTGAAATTACGGAGATTATATGAAAAATGATTATATAATTTACATAGATTATATGAATAAGATATTGGAAATTAGACAGGAAATTTGATTTCCAGTACGTTTTTTCACATGAATGTTGAGAAAAGAACTTAGGGAAAAGAAACTAGTCGATAATGCCTGAAAAAGAATTTAACTGGTGATGAACGATTTAGGAACATTAGAGAGGAGTGGGTTCAGCGACACCTGCTTTTTATACCACTTAAAGTTCAAGTTTTTAAATCTTTCGGTATTCTTATGGATTATCTTTTTTTACAGACAGTGGAAAAGTGCAGAAATGTATTTTGGTTTAGTTTAAACAATATGGAGAGCTGGTATCATTAAAAAAAGACAGAGTTCACAGGTCCGGGCAAATTAAGTTAAAGATATGACGTCAAACGTAGTGCGAAATGTTCGACAAGAAAGTTTCAGACGAGAAATGATGATGATTTTATTTATTTAATATTGAGATTACTTTTGTTTTTAATATTTTGTACAGCCTGTCAAAGACATTCTGGGTAAATTGACGAGGCAAAGTGAAGGAGTTCATTTCGTTTACTTATTTAATGAATTCATTTACATTCCGTCATTTAATAATCCATTTATTCATCTACTTTCTTATTCATTCGCTATTTGATTCATTCATTTTTTTTCTTATGTGAATTAATTAATTTATTTGCTTACTCGTTTATTGTTTTATCATCCATTCATTTACTTATTCATTTTTTTATTTCTTCATTCATTTAATCAAAAATATCTTTAATGATCAAATACAAATTACTTTCATCAGTAAAATACTTTATATTTCGATTCACTCATTTTTTTCTTATATGAATTAATTAATTTACTTGTTTACTTGTTTATTGTGTTATCATCTATTCATCAACCTATTCTTTTTTTTATTTCTTCATTCATCTAATCAAAAATATATTTAATGATCAAATAAAAACTACTTTCATCAGCAAAATATTTTAGTTTTCACTTTTTCTCGTGAAAAATAAAAACTGAAAATTTTCGATTTTCTTCGAAGGCGCATCATCATTTTCGAAGGCACATTTTCATAACATTATTTTACTTTCTCCCTTGCAAGAAGTTCTAAAGAGTCATATTTAAAAATCAATCTTTTTTATGTATATAATTTTCATGGGTCATTCCATTTTAAATCAACAAATGGGGTGCGCATCACCATTTTTGATTTTGATGAAAATTTGCATGTGTATTCCTTTTACTTCCCAGAGCTCAAAACAGTGTTCATGTTATTTTTTAAAAATTTACCCTTTGATATATAGGCCATTTTTGTTGTTGGCAACAGCGAAAATCGGGCGTTTTGATGCTTTGTCTTATGAACTATAACTTTTTTTCTATCAAAGATTTTGAGCTTAAATATAGCTCATTAGAAAGCTAAGAAAAATATCTTTTTATATATGCTATCAATAAATTTCAGATTTTAAAAAATATTTATTTTTTCAAGGTCAAAGTTCACGACGAAAATGACATTTTTTACTACTTTCGAACATTAAAAAACCCATGAAGGGTTCAAAGTAACAAGCCGGTTTTTTCATCATATATTCATAGTCATGGTTACTTACAGTATAAAAAAAATTGGCTTGTTACTCCACCCCCTTTATGAGATATGCCCCCCGAAAGTTGTAAATTTTTTAAAAAATCCAATTTTCAACGCTAAAAAAATGCATGTGGGGGGCAAGATAAAAGTTTTTTTATATGTGGTATTTTAAGTACTTTTTACCAGTTTTCTAATAAAACAAAAGTTGATTTGTTATTCAAAGGCGTTTGGCAGATATAAGGGACTGAACTTTCAAAAAATTGCACTAAAACAACACGATTATTTTCATTTTTTAAATCTTTTTTTTTATTTAAATGTAATTATATACCTTATTCTTTGCCTTAAATGCTAAAAAAAGACAAAGAAGAGCAATGAAGAAACATATTTAAAGTTTAATAAGATAATTTAATATTTTTAACACCTGGGAATATAGAATAACCACTAAACGTCTGATTTTTAAACATCTGATTGCTACCTACAACAGGACTGAGCATTTCTCAGCTTGTCCAGGTTTGTTCATACCATGTGGTTATCCTTGTTCTGGCTTGCTCTCACATGTTTATCTTAGTTGTCTTTCAAATTCTGAAAGAAGTAGGTTGTTGAGCTAGTGTTTCTGCTGTAAAATCTTGTGAAGCTGATGTGATTTCTTTTCATTTTAAGTTCATTCATATTCACAGAATGTTTTGTTAAAGGTAAAAAGAAATTCTTTAGAATCCTTAAATATAAATTTAAATTTGTCTTTCTACATGTAAACAGTGAATAAGTTATGGATAACCCTAAATGCTCCATAGGAGTTTTTGAGAATGATGATTGTAATATTTTAAGTTACAGTAGGCAGTCTACTGTAAATAGTATTTCTGAGTACAGTGATGATGACAAAACTTTACTGCACCTGAGAACTAGGTGTAAAACTATTGAAACTGTTTGTACCTACCAGCAAGAAGTTCCATAAAGGTAGCGAAATTTGGCAAGAATTTTTTTTGCATGGTAGGTACAAACAGTTTCAATAGTTTTACACCCAGTACTCAGGTGCAGTAAAGTTTTATCATTATCACTCTACTGTCTACTCAGAAATACTATTTACAGTAGATCCCTACTGTAACTTAAAATATTACAATCATCATTCTCAAAAACTCCTATGGAGCATTTAGGGTTATCCATAACTTATTCACAGTTTACATGTAGAAAGACAAATTTAAATTTATATTTAAGGATTCTAAAGAATTTCTTCTTTTACCTTTAACAAAACATTCTGTGAACATGAATGAACTTGAATTGAAAAGAAATCATATCAACTTCACAAGATTTTACATCAGAAACACTAGCTCAACAAGCTACTTCTTTCAGAATTTGAAAGACAACTAAGATACACATGTGAGAGCAAGCCAGAACAAGGATGACCACATGGTATGAACAAACCTGGACAAGTTGGGAAATGCTCAGTCCTGTTGTAGGTAGCAATCAGATGTTTAAAAATCAGACAAGTTTAGTGGTATTCTATATTCCCAGGTGTTAAAAATATTAAATTATCTTATTAAACTTTAAATATGTTTCTTCATTGCTCTTCTTAGTCTTTTTTTAGCATTTAAAGCAAAGAATAAGGTATATAATTACATTTAAATTAAAAAAAAAAATTAAAAAAAATGAAAATAATCGTGTTGTTTTTGTGCAATTTTTTGAAAGTTCAGTCCCTTATATCTACCAAACGCCTTTGAATAACAAAGCAACTTTTGTTTCATTAGAAAGCTGGTAAAAAGTACTTAAAATACCACATATAAAATTTTTTTTATCTTGCCTCCCACATGCATTTTTTTAGCGTTGAAAATTGGATTTTTTAAAAAATGTACAACTTTGGGGGGGCATATCTCATAAAGGGGGTGAAGTAACAAGCCAATTTTTTTTATACAGTAAGTAACCATGACTATGAATATATGATGAAAAAATCGGCTTGTTACTTTGAACCCTTTATGGGTTTTTCAATGTTCGAAAGTAGTAAAAAAAGTTATTTTCGTCGTGAACTTTGACCTTGAAAAAATAAATATTTTTTTAAAATCTGAAATTTATTAATAGCATATATAAAAAGATCTTTTTCTTAGCTTTCCAATGAGCTATATTTGAGCTCAAAATCTTTGATAGAAAAAAAGTTATAGTTCGTAAAACTAAGCATCAAATTGCCCGATTTTCGCTGTTGCCAACAACAAAAATGGCCTATATATCAAAGGGTAAATTTTTTAAAAATAAAATGAACACTGTTTTGAGCTCTGGGAAGTAAAAGGAATGCACATGCAAATTTTCATCAAAATCAAAAATGGTGATGCAACAACTTTTTTGAAAATTTGTTGATTTAAAATGGAATGACCCTCATCTCATTTTATCCTTCAACTACTGAGTGGTTAAAAGAAAATATCAAAGTTAAATTTATATTGAATTTTATTGAATTTAAAGTATATTTCGTGGTACGAAATAGATTTGAATGAAATTAAAAAAAGAAAATGTTCCCGTTTAACATGTAAGACTTTTATTTTCGAAACCGTTCGTCTTAGATGCATTCCTCCAATTGCAAATAATGCTTAAAATAAGCTGCTGAGTTAAAATAATAAGAGCTTGAAGCGAAAAAAATAGGCAAAAAATACGAAATCTCACCTTTTATACGGATGTTAGGTCCCCTAACTTGTATTTAGCAGAAATCAAGAGCATAAAAAACTATTCGAACACAAATAGTTTGACAAAAGTACGATCAATATTCACTGATATATGAATCGCAGCATTTTGTGACTTACACTGTTAATAACACCTTCTAGGGGAAATATAGCGGCTAATAAGGGTCTAAAATTATACGTGTAAATACAGTGTGCTTTTCAAATTAAACGAGATTTTGCAGTGTGATTTTTCAGATTATAATATAACCATTAGCTTTATTCAATGAGTTACCGCCCATAAGCCAGGGCTAAGGCAGAACTGAAGCAAATGCCCCCACAGCTCGATCATAGCCCCCTCGATCATAGCCCCCACAGCTCGTTGGCTATCTTAGCTACATTAAGAGGATTTTTGCCTCCGGCTCGATCATTGGCTATGCTAGGTCTTTGGATGCCTTAGTCTTAGGATGCTATGATCGAGTTGTGGGGGCATTTGCTTCACATTAGCTTTATTTTTCAAACACACTGAAAAATATATCTGATTCTCTTTTTCACTTCGACAACCTATCAAGTTACGGTACTTAAAGTCCATGTTAGATTTCGTATTTTTTCACTTATTTATTTTCGCTTTAAACTCTTAATATCCTTACTCTGTAACTTATTTAGATCATTTTTGCAACTGGAAGTATGCACCTACGACGAACGGGTGCGAAAGTAAAAATCTCTTGTTGGTTAAACGGGAACACCCGGTATATAGGGTGATTCAGAACTTTTCGTACAAACTTGGAGTGTAGTTAGAGAACACGACAACAAGCAAGAATCACTTAGGAACATAGGGTAGCAAGCGCAATGCTGTCGCACTACATGGACACCAGACACCGATAGATGCGAAACAAGTCATACATTTATTACACAAAGATGATTTTAGACAACACTTAAAAAAAAAGGTTTAAAGCGGTTATTTCAAGTGGCGACGAGCAGCTGTAATACACGTGTCACAATCATAACGCAACAATGGATGAAAGCTTGTCAGAATGGCTCGTTATTGCGTCGATCGGAGCGCTGTCATTGCATTGCATAAATTACAACTGCAACTGCATGTGTTAAAACAACTGCTTTGAGCCCTTCTTAAAAACTAAAATTTAGTGTAAATACTTATTTGTGGAATAATTTATCATTATTTGTTACCTGTTTCGCATCATTCAATGTTTGGCTTTGTGTGCATGTAGCGCGTTAGTATTACATTTGCGACCACATGTTTTTGAGTGATTCTTACTTGCTGTCGTGTTCTCTACCTCCACTCCAAGCTTGTACGAAAATTTCTGAATAGCCCTAAATATGATCTATGAAATATTAAAATTTACAACTCAGTAAATAAAAGAAGAAAAGTCCTGTGTGTTACAATTTTAGTTGTTTTATTTATTTATTTATTTATTATTTTTTAAGGCATCAGAAAAATTATGCTAGATGATGGCTAGAGAAAAGTAGAGAACTGAAAATTAAAATAATATCAAGAGTAATAAGTAAATTTATTGAAAAGAAACTAAGTGAATAAATATAGATATAAAAATGAATAATGTTAGCTCTGGAATAGCCGTTGAATATCTATTTACAGTCGTTAATTTAGGATTCAACAACATACATAACACAATTTCCTTTAAATGTTTACTGACGGACTTTTTTAACTCAATAGACAGAAGGTATTCGAGACGCTCTGTTTTGTTTATACAGTAGTGTTTCTTCTTCTTTTTTTTTTGTAACAATTAGTTTGGTATATCTTTGCTATACATAATTTCTGATTTCTGTTTTAATAATGTTTAAAAAAGAAATGCAAGGAATATTTGTAAGAATTGTTTTATGAATATTTAAAAAAAAATAATAAATTGGTTAGGGTGAGGTAAAATGGGTCATTTTTGAATTATTTTCACCTCTAAAGTTTATAGCAGCAAAGATAATTAATTTTTTCGTGTTTATTTTTAATTACATTTTGGAATAACATTCAGTCTGAACACATTAATGTATTTTAGGAGATATTTTTCGAATTTTAATTCAACAAAAATTACCAATGATAGTTTTGCCCCACGATAGGGTAAAGTGAGTTATGCGTAAATGGTGTTAGTTTAAAATATTTGCGGATCTGTTTATTGAGGAAGTAACTGCAGAATGCAATATACCGCCAACTCGGCTATTTCGATCCATGGACTGCAGTTTCATGCTTATTATGCACTCACCAGCATGGAATATGAAAGTAGCCGAGTTGGAGGCAAAAATTATCTTATAAAGCAAAGAGAGCCAAAAAAACTGGTAGCTAATGTGAAATTAGAATACCAGCGAGCGACCGCACTTGGTACGGTACAAATCGCAAATTTTAAGGCAGAGCTCTGCCTTTTAAACTTTTTTCATTTTATTTATTTATTTATTTATTTATTTTTTCCATTACCATTATGTAAATATTTTACTTATATTTTTATTTTAATTTATTATTAACCAAAATTGTTTTTCTGATGTATATACCAAATTGAATGTTTACCCATGTGGATTGTTTTGTACTTTTCACATACTTCATCCCGTAATTGTTAAATTTAAAATTGTTGAATATGTACAAAGAGATGGCGTATTTTTGAAAAAAAAAGAGCTCTGCCTTTTTTGGCTCTCTTTGCTTTTTAAGAGGATTTTTGCCTCCAACTCGGCTATTTTCGTATTCCATGCTGATGAGTGCATAATAAGCACGAAACTGCAGTCCATGGATCGAAATTGCCGAGTTGGCGGTATATTGCATGTTCCTGCCTTAGCCCTTGCTCAGGGGCGGTTACTCACTGCTTTATAACTGCAGTAGTTAAGATATCAAAGTTTGCCATCTTTATTTCTTTTATTTATTCATTTAAATTTCTTCAATGGCAATGCGCATATTGGTGCATGGGTGCATGGTCACGCGCAATTGGCGCATGGTTTGTGCTATCAATGTAATATTTTGACTTTTTTCTTTTGTACTCTAAGGCTTATAAAGGAACCCAATTGCAAGGTAAAAAATTTTCTTTCTTTTCTTTTTTGTAGACATTTTGAGCTTTTTGCCCTTATGTGGCTTTTTAATTATTTGATTTAGATAAAGAGAATGGAAGTTAGTTGAAGTAATACATCAGGTTCTAAAGTTTATGATAAAATAATTTTGTAGCACTTTGCTTAACATTTTTACTTTTTAACTTCAATAAATGTGTTACAAAATTAGTTAATAGTATAATCAAGCGTATGATTATTTTACTAAATAAAAAAACCTGAGAAATGCAACGTATAAATACATAAACATGTTAAATAAAAAAAACTAAATAAAACTAAAAAATTAACTAAATAAAAAAACCTGAGAAATGCAACGTATAAATACATAAACATGTTAAATTTCAAAGAAAAATGAGCTAGGTTTCACTTTGCCCCTTTTTGCTCTATTCACAATGAAACGAAAGACTAATAATAACGAAAAAAAAACAAGAAAAAAAACAACCAAGATCAGTATTTGACCGCTTTTTCATTAGATGCAATAAGCTTCTGTAAAGAAAATTTAATTTACCCTGTTAAAATTTTAAGACGTTTGTTAACTGTTTTTCAATGCAACATCTAATGCTCATGAAATATTTTCTTTCTGCTGTCATATTCATTAGAGACATTTTCGTGAAAGTAAAAATTGCCGCCAACAAATTAAGAAATATTATAACTAATTTTATTAAAAAAAAAAGCCACTTTAATTGTTTTTACAATGAGTTAATTACAAACTGACGTTTTTATCCACATGAACCGTTTATTCCATTCCATCCTATTAATACTATGTCTCGTAAATTTAAATTCAATAAGTTCAGTTTATATCTTGTAAATTATAAAAAAAATGTATTATTTTAACTTGCATTAACTCATGCCATGCCCTGAGTAATTATGCAACTAAGTTTTAATATGACTTAGTAACTTCCCTGTGGGTAAAAATGAAGAAGAAAAAAGAGACTGATATTTTTATTGATTTCCTATAACCAGTGTTAAATGTATTGTTCGAAATAAATCACTGTGTAATCATACGCATACGAAAAAGTTACTAATACGGCTGTTGTTTGATTTTATGAAACTCTAATTTATGAAGACTCGCAGTTGTGCAAACTATTCACTAGTCAAGATAAATCTTCCCCAAAACTGCATTTTTAACTATTTCTTAGGAACATTCTAAAAATCTCTTTTCACGAACTTGACATAAGGCCAAAGTAGCTTTTTCTTAAATATTTTTGCAGTAAGGACTATGAGATAAGATGAAAATACCTTTCGCTTCTACTATAACTTCATGGCCATTATTTTTGGCCCCATAAATCAATTAGTAGTTGAAAATTGTTGGTGAACCTTGAACTTACAATCAGAATTTTTAGTTGTCAGAGTTTCTTTAATTTAGTCTAAGACAAAAAGGTAAATACTGCAAAATGAAATAAAGTATACATCAAAACATATATTATCATAGGCAATCTAATATTAAAGTCTTTTTTCACGCACGATGATTAAACATTGGTAAGTATTTAAGCATTGTGCTCTGATCTTTTAGAATTAGAAAACAGGTTCCTTTCTAACTCGAGCACGTACCTGCAAATTTAACTTCTTTTAAATGCCGTTGAATCTGTTTTTACTTTTTAGCAGAATTGTATTTATTTATTTGTAACATTATCAACTAATTTGTAACAGTGCATAAGGGTAATTACACTTTATCTAACGACATAATATTTAGTAACAGAGGCAGATTGATTATAGAAAAAGGGAGGGGTGGGGATAATGAAATTCTAACTACAGTATATATTTTTTTCTAGTATTCACATTTTTAAAAAATTCTGATGAGTTTACAAACAAGAGCTATATAAGAGTAGTAATAACGAAATTAAGAGAAAAAATAAATAAACTAAATCTGACTTGAAAGGCAAACAACTTGTGGCAAAGTTACAAATTAATTTCTTTTTCTGAATAAAAAAAATTCTCGATGGGTGTAGCATTTATTACAGGAGTTTTTCAGTTCTCACTTTTTAAATGTCTTCTGAAAGTTTTTTATTGAATCAATTTCAAAGTTTGCATTATCTTTTTAAAGAAAAAGAGAATGCAAAGAGAATGTTTCCTCCCTTTAAATATGCATTTTTAAATGCATTTTAAAAGAGAGAAAGGCATTTTTATCTCAGTTTTTAAGTCAGTTTTGAGCCCCCTGAAAATTCTGAGGTTAAACTCAAGTTTCGCGAGACTTTTCAGTTTATCATTCCCTAGTTTTAGTGCACATTTCGTTTAAATTGTCTCTAAAACTTGCCTCTAAACGAAAACACGTGCTTATCAATAAGTTGATGGCAGCAGTAGTTTTAAGCAATGCTGAGGAAAACAAACTTCTTGGCATTCATTATAGAAATTCAGACAAATATTCAAATTCTAGAAATACTTAAATATCGCATTTGAGAGTGTTTAGTAAAGCGTGACCACAGAGAGATGCCGCGTGACCCTGAAGCGGAAATTGATCTCTTCGTTTTATAATAGATAGCACTTGAGAGATCATGCAGGCAGTAAAAACTTTAGTGAACTAAGAAAGTAAAAAAATAATTTTCTCCCTGATCCTACCTATTTTAAAATCGTTTCCGCCTTCAGGCCACACCATCTCTCCGTGGTCAAGCTTTAAAATATTGCTTGCTAAAATCAATGAATGGATGATTATTGTTTTTAAAGAGAAAAAAAAAGCTAAATTTAATGAAAACAAAAAACATTTGATAATTTCTTATACTTTGCGAAAATAAAAGGTCTACTATTCAGTAATTGGATTTAAGTTAATAGTTTCCTTTGAGAAGTAGAAAATATAAATTTTCTCCCTAAATATAGCGCTTTTTAAACGCGGTTTTTTTTTTTTTTTTTTGACTCGTTATGTTTTTATGATTTCTTATGCTTATCCTCCTTATATTTATGTTTTTCCTTATGGTATTTCCTAAACTATTGTAGAAACAAATTGAAGTTCGGTTTTCATCATTAGAGCTAATAAAATACACATTGTAAATGCTATAGAATCAGTGTTTAACTTGTACATAAATAGCAGAATTAATTTTGATGAAAAATAAAGGTAAACATACTGTTTCAGTAATAATAACGTTTACGTTTTGTTCAGTTCTGTACTCTTGCTGTTGAATAGTCATTGTTATTCTATGACGGTTAAAATGTAACTGAACTATTAAAATAGTACAGTATTACTTTTACAATATTTGTGAATGTTTTAGGATATTTGACTAAAATATGTGTTTGTTTTACCGATAAAAACCAATGCTGACAAATTGTTTCTTAACAACAAAGTATACTTAAAATGCAATTTTTAAAGCAGTTTTTCAATGTAAGTGAACATTAATAATCTTAATTAGGCATTTAAAAGATAATTCACGAAGTAGTCGCATTGATATATAAATAGAATAACAATTTCTGTTGCTTTTCAAAGACTGAGATACTTTTACTAGTAAGTATAAATGGAAAAAAGCAGCACAGTTGCTTTAAGTAACTTAATGGAAAGGCAAAGAATCGAAGAAAGCACTAAGGAAATTTCAATCTGAAAATTTTCTGTGTTGTGTAATTTTAACCACATTACACGAATGAAGTACAGTTGTGAACTCTATAATAGCATAGGTCAGAGCCAGAACAACGATTCCACTGTTTCAGACACTTTCAATCTCATTTGAAACACGGTAAAACCGCTCAATATAGTAAAATGCACTTTCATTCATACAAGGTAAGGTATCTCAAGTAAAGTGAGTTTTTCCCATCTTAATAATATTCAAGAGAGAGAGAGAGAGAGGGAAAAAATAACTGATTTAGTAGCGGTTCATTTAATAATAAATTTAAAAGGTGGGTAAGTTACCCCAAAAACCTATACACACAGTGACGCTAAATGTACTGAAAGTTGCTAAAAATATAGTACAGAAAATAAGAAGGTTAATTACATGCTACTCTTTAAATATATTTGGAGGATTTAATGCCACTTGAAATTCATCTAAAACTGATTGCATTACAGCACATTAGTGATGATTAAAGCAGCATGTTTAAATAGGATGAATATTTGGACACTTTTCAAGGAAAATTGAAGTTTCGAAAATGTAATCCATGGCATGAAAAAATCTTTTAAAGATATCAAACACACAGGGAAACTTGAAGCAAGAGACTTGGCTTTAATATGATATTCAGCAAACTCTTCCTAACGACAGTAGTTTTTTTCTACTTTTATTTCGTTGTTGAGGATAGTATCATGTTTATTATAAAATAATGCTGAAAACTGGCGCCCCCTTTTGAATATATGTTTTGCTGTAAAATCTAAATAACATGAATAACTAACTTAAATAATGTTGAAATTCAAGAAATATTTTGAAGCTTCTTGCTTAATTGTTCCTTTCATGGCAGATAGAACTATTATAAAGAGTAGTCATAAACATTAATAAATCAATTTAGTTAAAAGCTCCCAATTATTAAATTTCAAACATTTGTGCTTGATTATTCATTTTATTCTAAAAATTATTTTATGACAAATAGTACAATTTTTGTGTAGCCATAAACCGGAACAAAAACTAGTGTAATTGAAAAACAATTATGTTGACAGTCATTAAATTAAACATCGTGTACATGGCATAACTCTTAAGGAAGATATGAATAAATAAAAGAGCAAAAGAATAACTTATTATGAAGTTTGTTTACCTTCGTCCAAAATATCTCGAATCAAGAAAGAAGGCTTCCTGTTTTCTCTCTTTCTATCCAAACATAAGAGACCGTCCAGTTTTGAGAACATTTTCAAACACTTGGAAATTTTTGTCCTTTTAGTATTACCTCAGCATTACCATTATCCTTAATTTTACTAACGTTTCCACGGGAAACCTTTTCACAAAACTTAATAAATGGACCAAAAATCAGTTTTATCAGACAATACTGCAGAAAGATTAATCCAATAACACGTGAATTTTGCATAAAGGAATAATGTGTTGAAAATATGCAATAAGCACCAAATCTTGAAATTGTATTCAACTGGTTTATTTAGTTATTTAAAAATAGAGATGAAGAAAATGGCGACTTTTTGTAAGTAACGGATCTTAGGAACTGATCTAGGATTTTCAAGTACTGCAATTTTAAAATATTTAGGAACAATGCTCAATTAGTGGATTAGGTACACAGAATCTTTGGAAGGTATAATTTTAGGAACGTTTGTTGTAAATATCGTAGACTTCAGCTTTTGAGGCTCCATATGAAGAATTATTGGCACTTCTTGGTTAGTCTATTTCTGATTGACTTGCCAATGACAATATTTTGTTTGCTTCTTGTTGATTTTAAATATTTGTTACAGCTAATCACTGTATTCATTTTGCTTGATTCAACAAGGGAAAAAAGTTGAAATTGTTGCACGTGTTGAAAGTTTTAGCTGAATTTATTAAAATATAAAAATTCTTTGCTTTTGCATGGTAGCATTGTCAGTAATTTTCTACTGGATGAAGAAATCTTTATATGAACAACTAGATCTTGCTTTCGGTACCAGAAATATTGATTTTGAATGCTTTAAAGACAGATAAACATAAGACAAATGACATGGTTTGTCCAGTTTTGTTAGCTCCAAGGAAAGATGTTTGACTATTCAGCATTCCAATACATGAAGATTATAACTATCTCACGTAAAATATGAACTTTTTCCATGGCAATAAATACAAGAAATTAAGCTGAAAAACGACAATTTAATTTTTATTTGAAAACATTGCTTAAAGCCTGCTTCTTTAAAGACGAATATCCAGGAAAAAATGAAGGAAAGACTTAAAATCCAAACAATGGCAAACTCATTTAAAACATAAATTTTTCAACAAAACGTGGAACCTCTCCTACCACATTCACGGAAAATAGGAAATGAATTGGGCAAACTTAGAAGAGGGCCATTGTCAAATCGTTTGTGGAGGAGGGGAATTCCTGCCCAGTAGGAGCCTCAGACGACAGTAACGCGCAAAGTTCGAACGCCACCTCTTCGCGGAGGTAATGGTAGGGGTGGAAAAGTCGAGTAATGAGGCGGAAGAATCCACCCCCACTCTGCGGTTCGCCGATACCTAGAGTGATCGATCTTGAGCCTCCCCTAATAATGATTAAGAGATGCCACCGTGCGGTTAGGACAATAGGAAAAGAAGTCGACATTAAGACGACGGTTATCAACAGTTTGAAACGCACCAATTTCGTTATTGATTAAGTATCAATTCTTCATCAGCGGGGTCTTTTTCAGCTTGAAGAAGCTTTTTTCATTTTTTTTTTCTTTTCCTTTTCTTCAACTCTCGGCGGCATCCTTCTCTGTCTCATTACGGGAGCGTGTAATGGCTGTTTTTGTCCTCTCTATCCGGCCTGCCGATCTGTGGATTCGGTTAGGCTTACGGAAGGGGTTGAATAAAAACTGCCTGCTTCTCTTGAGGAAGAAGTTAGACTAATGGGATTTGTTAAGAATCTATGGGCAGTCGAACTCGTTTGTAACGATCCCGGATTTAACGAGGAAGTTGGAAATACGTGATTGGTACAATGTTTTAAGTTCATACATTGCAATGCAAAAGTTTAGACAAAATGCAAATTTATGAATAAAAAGAAAACTATTCAGCAAAATGCTTTCAAATTTCTACTGCAGATAGACAATATCGTCCCAAATACGTGTCTGGAGTTTCTCTACTAATAATAAAGCTGAAGGTGGGTCTGTCTGTCCTTCTTTCTGTCTGTCTGTCTGTTACGCGCGTAGCGCCAAAACCGTTCGGTCGATTTTCATGCCACTTGGCACAAAATTAGTTTGTAGCATGTAGTTTTGCACCTCGAAGCGATTTTTCGAAAATTCCATTTCGTTCTTTTTCTATTCGAATTCTTAGCGGAAATTCGATAAAATAGGGAAGAAATATTGCACACACATTTTCAAGTCTTATGTCATTCGAAAGCTTGAAATTTTCTGCACAAAATGAAGTTTTTTCGAAGTTTCTACGATCATCAGGAGAGCTGTAACAATTGTTTTTAGAATCCCGAAATTCAAGGCTTACCTTCAGTTAAGCAAGCCAAACGATTCTAAAATGGTTGAGCTCTATAATAAAATTTGTTTGAAAAGAGAGATAAAATGAATTATTTTATCAACGGAAATCAACTTTTCATGTTGTTACTATGGTTACGTGTTCATACTTATTTTTGTTTCGTTCTTTTTCCAGCGTCAATCTTCGTAGGCTACGGCCAGACGTAGTATTTTTGATTCTACGGTAGTATTTTTTCGGCCCAAATAAGGAGCGTAGTATTTTTCTGGCAACCCTGTTTCCAATACACTAATGACTTAATTAAAAGATTTGGCGGATTTTTTTTTTTCCATTTTTATAGATTTCGCATTTCAGCAACATTGATTTTGGCAACGTTTGGAAACAGTAGTATTTGTAATATTTTTTTTAGAGGAGGCGTAGTATTTTTTGTTCCAATTCTCTGGCAACCTGTCTTTTCCGGTGAAGATGCTTGGAACCTGCTTGGCGCGTTTTCAAAAGTCAACTACGCAAATAGCTAGGTTACCACGCTTGGCGCGCTATCGTTCATTTAGCGAGAAAAGGGTACCTAAAGCACAGATTAACGAAATATCGTATCAATTGCGATATTGCATCGTTTTTTTAAAGTGTTTCATTTCGGAAAATGTATTGTTTTGTTTTTTAAGCTAGGAAAGAAAACTTTCTTCTTCTTTTAAACTTTGGTAAGATTTCTGTTGGTTCCTGTTATCAACAAAATTGTTCTTATTTTCTCTTTTGGCTTATTTTTGTCCATCTCCCTTGGGGTTGCATTCGAATGTTCCAAGGGGGTGTTTTACCCCATTTATCGGGTAAATCAGTGTTTTCAATGCAAGGTGATATGAATTGGTTAACAAAAGTGATATGAATTGGCGCGACCACTTGGCGATATATCGCCAAGCTTTTGATCGCCAAGTATTTGACGCCAATTGGCGAAAAAAAAAATTTTTTTTTTTTGATTTAGGTTCAATTTGGCGCTGTTGGCGATATTTTGCGAAAAATCCACTGAATGATGTTAAAATCGGCGATATTTAGGAGATTAATCATTGTAAAACATTTTTTTGCATTGTTTCGTGGCAAACTAGGGATATTAATGTTTGAACTGTTATCTTGCTCACTCCAAGCACTATTTTAGCACTCAAGGCATCTTCTAAGAAATTTACACGTAAAATTAAGTAGCGTGAGGTCCATACCAGATTTTTATATCATACTTTGAAGGAATTATAGTTGAATTACAACTAAAATAGAGCATTTTTTCTGCTATATCAATTATTTTACAAATGAACTTTTAATTTTATACCACGGGCAAAGCCGTGCGGGTACCGCTAGTTAAAAATATAACTGAAATGCAAAATCGAAATTACAAAAGACATTGTTTTTTACTGTTGCAACAGTTTTGACACAAGTCAGACTTTATACAATTATCTCCAAACTTTCTCACCTTCGTTACACGAGGACTACAGAGATTTCGGGGGTTTGACTATACATTCAGAAATCTCTGTATTTGATATAGGAAGAAAAGTTCCTCACCCAATCCCATTTCAAGAGATATTTGTATAAAATCTGACTTGTGACAAAACTGTTGCAACAGTAAAAAACAATGTCTTTTGTAATTTCGATTTTATATTTCAGTTATATTTTTTAAAACTCCAGACATGTATTTGGGACCATATTGTCTCCCTGTAGTGAGAATTTGAAAGCAATTCGATGAATAGTTTTCATTTTATTCATATACTAGCGGTACTCGCACGGCTTTGCCCGTGATATAAAATTAAAAGGTCATTTGGTAATAAATTGATATCGCAGAAAGAATACTCAATTTTTTGGTTATAATTCAACTATAATTCCTTAAAACTATGGTATAAAAATAAGACAAAAGAGAAAATAAGAACAATTTTGTTGTTTAGAGAAACCAACAGAAATTTTACGAAAGTTTAAAGGAAGAAGAAAGTTTTCTTTCCTAGCTTTAAAAACAAAATAATACATTTTTCAAGATGAAACATTTTAGAAAGAATGTTGCAATACCGCAATTTATACGATATTTTTATAATTTACCGAGATTTAATTCCTTAAAAACTGAAAAAAGAAAAGCAGACGATTTTTTTCACAACAGTTAAAATAGTTCATTAAACTAATTTTAATAAGGTTTGGAGTTTAGATTGCTACAAAAACAAATACATTTAAAAAATATTAGGGGAAAAAGAAAGAAACATATAAAGGAAATAAAAACGTAACCATGGTAACAACATGAAAAGTTGATTTCCGTTGATAAAATAATTCATTTCATCTTTATTTTCAAATTTTATTCTCGAGCTTAACCATTTTAGAATCGCTGGGCTAGCTTTGCTGAAGGTAAGCTTTGAATTTCCGGGATTCTAAAAACAATTATTAAAGCTCTTCTAATGCTCGTAGAAACTTCAAACTGATATCATTTTTAGCACAAAATTGCAAGCTTTCAAGTGAGATAAGACTTGAAAATGTGTAAGAAATATTTCTTTTCCATTTTATCGAATTTGTATGAAAAATGAGTTAAGAATTAGAATAGAAAAAGAACGAAATAGAATTTTCGAAAAAACGCTTCGAGACGCACACCCCCATGCGACGAAATAATTTTGTGCTAAATTTTATGAAAATCGACCGAACGGTTTTAGTGCTAAGCGGGTCACAGACAGACAGACAGGCAGAAAGAAGGAAAGAAAGAAAGACAGACAGACCCACCTTTAGCTTTATTAATAGTAAAGATTTGCATTTTGTCTAAACTTTTGTATCGCACTGTTAGAGAGTAAATTATTTTTAACTAGCAAATCTCGGATCTACCGAACAATATTGTGGATATTTATTTAAAAAAATCCTTTTAACCTAAGTTTTATGTTGGTTTTGTCACTTAAAATACCAATAAGAATTCCTACAAAAGTTGAATATCTGCACAAATCATCAAATATACGAAAATTCAGTTTTATGTTAATTTTTAGTTTTGCCAAGTTAGAGAATATCATGGCTAATAATGAGAAAAAACAAATCCACAAAATATACAGGGTGTCCACTCCAATCGTGGACCAATAGCTAATTCCTAAACCGTTAGAGATAAGCATATAGTTTATTTAGGAAAAAATCTCCAAATTATGAAAGGAATTTTGGGTCTATTCAATGTTTTTCAAAAAATCAAATTTTGAAAGAGTTACGAAATTTAAATTTTTATACAGCCCCCCAGTCCTATCAATCATATTTAGTAAAACATTCTTGACACTGTAACGTTTAAAACTAAAAAAAAATCACTGCTCTACGACAAAAATTGACAGAGTTATGACGTTTTGAAAAATCAAGATTTTGCATTATTTCATGACGTCATCGAGAGATCGCTTAAGGGACCGTATGCGAAATCTTTCAAAATCTTGATTTTTCAAAACGTCATAACTCGGTCAATTTTTGTCGTAGAGCAGTGATTTTTTCTTAGTTTTAAACGTTACAGTGTCAAGAATGTTTTACTAAATATGATTGATAGGACTGGGGGGCTGTATAAAAATTTAAATTTCGTAACTCTTTCAAAATTTGATTTTTTGAAAAACATTGAATGGACCCAAAATTCCATTCGTAATTTGGAGATTTTTTCCTAAATAAACTATATGCTTATCTCTAACAGTTTAGAAATTAGCTATTGGTCCACGATTGGAGTGGACACCCTGTATATAATTTGACCACCGTGCATTATGGTAGCGCAGAAGGTATTCGAAAAATAATTTAAATTGCATAAAATCATGTATAGTTAATGAGTGATTAAGCAATTTTCTTCTATTGAGTGCCTTCACTTCGCAAATTTTAGTTGCTTGTGTTCAATACTGAAAATGATGAAAGGAATAAATAACTGTGCAATGAAAGGTAACAACATTGATTTGAAAATCTAAAAATGTAATTGAGCAAGTCGTTTAACTCATCATATGTAGGGTATTGGATGTCAGCATCGCAAATAAGCTTACTGCTATTTCAAGCGTGATGGTAAACATAAATAAAGAACTTAATAATTATACTTTATTTTAAAAACTAAAGTAAGAGTTAAAGTTTAAAGCAAGGTGTGTCTCTTGTCTCTATCAGAGTTTAGTCAGTGTGTACTCATTAAGAGTTAAACCATAATGAAAATATTTATTTCTGTGAATTGAATTGCATGTTCAATAAATGTTAGTTATGAGGGAGCCGTTTCCAGTTTAGGTTTTTTAAAATACAAATCATTATTGCTATTATGAATTTGATGATAAATAATCAGCTAAATACCATTGTTCATTGAATTCATATATATATATTTCAAATTGTTTTTGTAGAAATCTCGTTTCTAATAATTGTTTTTCGTTTTCGATCCCAATCAGTGAAAAAAACAATGATTTAATTTTGGTTACAGCTCCCCCCCCCCGCACCCCTTGACACTAATAACTATTATTCAATTGAAAACAACTGTTCGATAACAGAGTTAGAGGGCTAATAATATGATTATTTTTCTTCAAATGCTTATTCAGGAGCAAAGATACGATTAATTCCCATGGTGCAGACTTTGTTTTTCTGCGTTTTAAAACTTTTGGTGAGAAAGTAATTTTCCAGCTAGTTATTAATAGTATTTTCCCTCTGAGTGATAGCAATACGAAAATTCGCTTAGTTTTCCTGGAAGACAGTTTTTTTTTTTTTTTTTTTTTTGCATTAGAATTTCTATAGATAGGAAAAAACATTTACAGTTTCAAATTTGATTCCTCCCGCCCTGCTCTTACGTTGAGTTATATACAACGGAAAAACACGAAGTATGCGAAAAATCGCTCAGTTTGCCTGGAAGAGAGTTTCCTTGTATCTGAATTTCTATAGAAAGGAAAGCACATTTACAGTTTCAAGTTGGATTCCTCCCGCTCTGCTCTTACGTTCAGTTTTTACAACGGAAAAACACGAGAAAAATCGCTCAGTTTGCCTGGAAGAGAGTTTCCTTGCATCTGCATTTCTATAGAAAGGAAAACACATTTACAGTTTCAAGTTGCATTCCTCTCGCACTTCCACGTTCAGTTCCATAAAACGGAAAACACGAACTATACGAAAAATCGCTTAGTTTGCCTGGAAGACAGTTTCCTTGCATTAGAATTGCTATAAAAAAGAAAACACATTTACAGTTTTAAGTTATTTTCCACCCTGTATTCAATTCCATGTGACAGAAAAACACATGGAGGAATTCTCGTTGGACATTTATATTTTTGCTTGTTATGATATCACCGCTGTTTATCCCCTGTCCCCAATTTGTGGCAACGAGTATTTTGCATTTGGTACAAGTTTACTGTTTCAAAATTGCTATTTCGGAAAATATCACTTGTTTTAAAGTGGAATACAAGTTCTTTATCACCAGTTTTTATTCTCATAAACTTTTTGCAATTTGCAACATTTTAAAAAATTATGCTTATATATTATTAAGGCATGTTTTATTGTTCTTATTGTTTCTTTTTAATTTTTCAGTAATTGAGTAAATGAGTACGTTTTAATGTTTGTTAAAGAAGTATTTATAGAATTTCACTTGAAGCAACAAAAGCTCAACTCATATGCACATATATTTTGCACTTGTAAAAATTTTCCCTAAGACATTTAATGTGAGTTTTTCAAATCAATAGAATTTTTTTTATATTAACTATTTAATTATTCAATTAAGTTTTTTTTTTTTTGCTTTTCTTTGACTTTCTACCTTTTGAGAAAAAAAAACAAATTTTGATTCTAGGTTTGTTTTATTGCTAATGATATTTATTGCTAATAATTTTTATTGCTTTTAGTTTAATTACTAATTCAGATTTTACATTCAAAATTATTCAGTGGAATTGTTTTTTCAGAAATAAAATCGAGGATACGTAAGAATACCTTCCACAAATGCCTCAAGTTTTGATCTACGTGAAAGGTCTAAATTTCAATTTTCCTCCTCCCCCAAGTCGTTCCATTAAGTAATTTTTTCCATTCCTTTTTCACCCTGTGCTGTCTAATGAGCATATCCATAAACAGCGCCATTCTCCCGGATAATGAGCCCTGAAAGACCGTTAAGTGAATCGCTCATCAGTGCCGGATTTCTCCCGGAACCAAATTGTCTTCGGGTGCGATAACCGTTTCCTTTCTCAGAGAGGCCCAAGCCTCTTCCTTGTTGTCATTCGCATGAAAAGAAGATCCCGAAGAAGTGCTAAATTGAATAACTTATCACCGCTTGATGCGTTATTGGTTAACGGTAACATGTGGGGCGGGGTTTGTGTGGGGGGAAAAAGCCAATCATGGTGAGATCCACGTGAACAGGTAGCTCGATTAAAGTGTCTGAAGTTTCTTTTGGTAAGAAAGGCAATTTGGGGGTATCGATTTAAATATTTGCGGACGGTAAACGAAAGTGGATATAACATCAGCGGAGAGCGGAGAGCATCTTTTCTAGAGTAATGTGCAGTAGATGATCTGAGGGAGAGCAGCTGAATACCTACTTTTACGTTGGAATTTTGAGAATGAAAAGGATTATTATTGGGTGGAAAATATGTAATTTATCGGCAAAGAAATTTTGGTGTCCCCGTATCGTCAAAATAAATGTAGTAACTCTATTAGAGTATTTATTTAATATGAACTCAATTTTGTGTTACCGTTCAGAAATTTCGATTTGGCATAATTGGAAAAGGAAAATGAATTCAAAGAGAAACGTTTTTTGGGGTTTCAGCTTCTCAAATCAATGTAGAAAGATTACATTGAAAAGCACACTTTAAAACTTCATTTTGTAAAATAATTTTTTAGATTATTTTCCTTCAAAGAGTAAATTTTAAAATACAACATGTTAAAAGTGAATGACTCTGAAAGTGTTTGACTTTAGAATAAATTTCATCGAAGTCTTTTTCTCTTAGCTGAAAAATGAACTTGTCAATACATCACAAAATATTGCGTAGTGTGCTGAGAGTTCGTTGTTAAGTTCGTTAGAAGTTTAAAGAGATATTATTAGAAATGGGTATATATGTAATTGAATCTTTCATAGTTACAGTGTCAAACCAGAATTATACTACAGCATAAAATTAACGGAAGCTGAAAACAGAAACGAAAAATATTTCGCTCTTCCGAACTTATTTGCTTCTGTTCCACTGAAATTTGAATCGACAGAGAATAAATTA
>JAXGGA010013074.1:0-36477 GCA_038373865.1 Uloborus plumipes
GTACTGTTGATTTTACAGTACTAAACTGTAAAATCAACAATTTTACAGTTTAGTACTGTAAATTTAGCAATTTTAGTTTATTACTGTAAATTTGGAAAATTTTACGTTTTATTACTGTAAAATTAACTCCACTGTAAAAACAACATTCATTTTTTAGTGTACGCATAAAAAGAACTGCTTTTCTTTTTGTGCCATTTTTAAAAATATTGCACTCGTATTGCCATCTGATAAACACAGTTCCAAATTTTGATGAGTTTTTCGGTTATTTTTATGTAATACTCATCTTTGTTCGAGCAATATTTTTGGATTCCTTTCGTTTTGAAAGCAAATGAATCATAGTAACCCTGCACCAAGGTGGAAAGTAAACAAATCGTGAAGCGGCAATGATGCCCTATTTTACTCTTACTAGAAATAAATTCAGAAAACACCTTTAATCTGCAGTAAAGTTTAAGCTTTTCATTATAGCAACAAGTGTGTATAATACAGTAAACTTGATTTTATTCTAGGTTAGTTACAGCACAGCATCGTATGTTGTAACCAACTAATTAAACAACTACAATGCCTACAAAGCAATATTAATTAATTCAAAGAACGTTTTCAAAGTTTTAAGACATTTGAGGAAGAATTATTTTCAGAGTTCTGATCTTAATTACTGTTCAAGAAACAAAATTAAAGCCGTTTATCATTTGCAATTTGTAAATTCAAACTTTGCGTGAAACAGCTATTATCAACTTATCGATTTCTCTTAATGAACTTCAATTTCGAGCTGTTTTGTTCTCACAGAACAAAACACATTTAAAGACGCTTCAAAGCTATAATTTTGCGTTTCTTTCCTGAAAAGGCATCATTTTCAAACTATCTCTTTTGAAGGTTCGATTAACTTTCTGTTTGTAGCAGTAACTTGCTTTTCAAAAGCTTGTAATAACAGAAAGCGTTTATTATCTGACTGTGGGCTCAATGATTAACGATCTGAGTACTTAAAACAAAACTGATACGAATGAGTGTGGTGTTTAAAAGCAAAAACGTCATACTACTTGTTAAAAAAACGACACACATTGCGTCATTTTATTTCAACATGTAGAGAAATGTGACTACAATTGAAGTGCGTAGTAAGTAAAATTGTTGCGCAAAAGGTAAATGATTGTGAAAAATGTTTTTTTTTTTAAATAATTTCTCGTTGCTATTTTACTGTCTCATACAATTCAATTTTTCGGTTTGAAGTTTTAAATTTTGCATATGAAAGCTGTTGTGCAGTCGAACTTCGTCAGTTCGAACACGCTTAAGGCAAATTACTGCAAAGACAAACTACATTCCGGATCCCCGTCCCCGAGTTTGTCGTTTATTTTCTGTCGGATAGGATAAGCTAACGGTTAAGACAAATTCATTTTAAAGGTTCCATGGAGTTCGTTTTAACGAGGTTTGACCGCAATATACAGGGTGTTTCATATTGAATTTAACAAAAAGAAAACACAATTGTGAACGTTGTTACTAATACATTAGAAAATTCGAATGTACCTAAAACTACATTTATTCAAGTTTCTACAGGTGTTCCATATGTAAGGCAGGTCTGCCCAGTAAGGCGTAAGAAATGAAGAATATATTATTCCATTGCATCTGATGGGTAATTTAATTTAATAAAATGTTTGTTTTCTCCAACATAAATGTTAGTTATTTCTAAGCTAATAATATTTTATTAACACTTGAACGTTCTGAAAATCGATTATTTGTTCTTGCCAATACCATATTAATAAATCTATTTCAAAAAACGCTGTTATACAGCTGCGACAAGAAATACTTTTCAACAAAACTTTTAGTTCTACTTTTAATTAATGAGGTGGAACCAAAAATGTAATTATTTTCCACAAAATTTCATTATCTCTGGTAAAAGAATCGTACTTTAGGGGGTCCACCAGCTTGTCTCTGTTGTGAGAATCGGCGGGAAAAAAAAGACTAAGATTAATGCCCTCCTAATAAATTGGTAGGCGTTTTACAAGACTTCCTGCCGGGGTGTAGAAACTTGGGCGAGTTTGGATCTTCTACAAAGATTAATGGATTTTCTGAAAAAGAAGGAACGTGCATTCGAGGTGGACAATTATAGCTATTTTTTGATGCATAAGATACTTAATTGTTACGCAATATGAAGTGATAAACGCAAAAGTACTCTCTATTCGCGGTTTTTGGACAAAAACATTGTCTGTTCCTTTAATATCAGTTTCACATGATTTAGTTGGTGACTCTACTTATTCTACCAGTTCATTTATGTAATTAAATTAATTTTAGTATCTTTTGTTCTTCTTTGCAATATGGTGATGTATTTAAGCTTATTTTCAAGGGAAATCTTAAAAAATGAATTCAGACCTGAAAAATGGCTTAATGCAATGTAAATATACCGCTAAAAAGTCAAGAATAAATTAAATGATTTAAAATGAAATTTAAAAAAAATGACGCCTTGAATTCAAATTATATTTTTCGCAATGACGAATTGCGATAAGCGTGTAGCGTACATCTGGCAACACAAAAACCAACTTTGCTCTCGATCGTGAACCTACTTTTGGCTCAGTGGAAAATAATCCTAAGAGGGTTACTCGTTTGTAAGCCAAATATTAGTTACCCGGCAACTCAACAGATGGCGCCATCTTCTGCTATTACGAGCCATCATCTCCTGCATGGTAGAAGATCAGAGGCTGGTGGACGCGTGACGTTGGCAGATTGTCAGTCTGAAAAAGTAACCACCCGGCAAATGAGGTCCAAAAAAAAACATATAGTTATTTGTCATTGCTCAAAAAGATAAATAAAAATTGAAAACCGAAAGCATCACGTTGAGAAGCATAAATGTGTGTCTGTCAGTCAATTCGGATGCCCTTCCCTACTAAAATAACTTCTGAGGTAACAGTCGAAATCTTCTATACGATTAAAATCTGTTCAGGTCTGTTGATTTTACAATATTTCCATCAATTTTGAACAGTTTTTTTTTTAAGAAAAAAAAAAGGAAAAAAAAAAAAACAGCATCAGCACCTTCGAGGGAATTTAAATTATATAGATCAAATTTTAATACCAAACAGAAAGCTGGAATTGTTTCGAGAAAACACTAAGGAAAAGAACTTTTGACGCAGAATATGGGAAAAGAAAAGTATTATTTGTGATTTGATTTTTTTCAACGTTATGTTTTCCGCAGTTCAGAACAACCTAGCATTAGATCCTACAGGAAAAAAAAAATAGAAGCACAAATGATTTCCAAACTGAAATTTGAATGTACTTCGATAAACTTGATAAAATATAATTTAGAGAAGGAATTATAACAGGCTTCCAATTTCTATAAAGGTGCTATTGTCAAGTTCCTCTGAATTGCTCCAAAATGAGAAAAAAAAGTTTAAACCAAAAGATAAAATGTGAAAATTCGGACTTTTGTCAAAGCCCTTTCAAACGAAAACTCTTTTATTAAAAGGTGATAGACAGACACAAAGAGAGAGATCGGCACACACCATTCTCTTACTTCATACTATATATATATTCATGAATTTTTATTTTTAAATGTTTATTGAAATTTAATTCTTTTTCCTATTTTACTTTATTTTTAGAAAGAGAAAAACAATTTAATTATATTTTGTTGTTATCATTGTCAGGGTAATGTTTCGTCCTTTAATTCGAATTTAGTGGGATTTATAATCAGAAAGCGGATTTGTCAAAATACCGAGATAATAAAAAACATCTGAAATGGCAATATAAAACTGTTGAAAAAATGAAAATTTATGCGTAGAAACTGAACAATAAACTTCAAACATTTGATTCAAAATAGTTTAATTCGTTCAAAATTTACTTACAGCTTTAAGCTTTCGGTTTTGTAAAATGTCTCCGTTTTTTGCAAACTCATTTTTTAGCTATTACACTTTTTATTTTAATCCACTTTTTGCATTCTTTTACGTAGTAAAGAAAGTATTAGTGATCGAAAAAAAAAACATTTTTTAAATGAATTTTACAAGTATCTAATGCTCTTTATAAAAGCACATAAATATTTTTATTTTAACTACGTTTTTGAACTCTCTAGCTTACATTATAACTCAAAAATTCTCCTCTTTTTTTCAACGTAGATAAATGTAGTAGATTTAATTCATTTAGTCACTTCTTCTTCCCTTCTTTTTTATCTGAAATTCGAATTTCAAAGATATTTTGAAAAGTAAGATTGTGTTACATCTTTTTTATTTACAGCTGAATAAATATTTCACTGAAAAAACCAGTGTATCGCTACGCAACGAGTCCAATTTTTCAGATCATTAGTCAGCTATCTTCTAAATCAATAAAGCATTTCTGACTATAAAATTAAAAACTAACGTACTGGAACAAACTAAAAAGAGAAACGTATTTCCGAAATTCGTTTATGCTGCAGAAGTTTTTTCCCTTTTAGAAAATGGAACGAAAATTTATTATAATTATTTTTGTTTGATATCTTTTAAAAATTATTATGAAGGTATTTAACACACATAAAATACCTTTTTCTTAAATATATTATTCAAAATTTTTCATAGTGTAACCCCAAAAGAAAAACTTCATAGAAGATAATAGCAGAAAAAAAGTAAAACAAATCATTATTTTCCCAATATCAAACACATAAACAGTAAAATTAACGTTTCAATTGGAGCTGATTCATTGCGGAACACAAGTTTCTCAAGGAACTAAGACAATTAACTGATTTGGTCAGCTTATTTCATAGGAGCTTTTCACAGTAGATAATCAACTTCGATGTTCATAAGTTTCGAATATCACCAAAAAGTAAAGTTGAAAGCAAAAAAAAAAAAAAAATCGTCATCGCAAGTAATAATGAAAAACAATTCTGCTACAATTCGAGCTGATAAATTTAGTCAGCTTCTTTTATGGGGGTTTCTCTGTAAACTAGTAATTGGCTGTCCAGAGTATTTCAAAAATAATAAAATATAATAAAGTAATTATCTCTCTTACTTCAAGTAAAATATTAATACTTTGCAGCCCAATTGTATTTGTAGCGATAGCACTTTTTTTTCTAAAAATCATCTAAGCCCTAAAAACAGTCCCCTGGCTGTTCCAATCCTATAGTTTTTAACACTTAAAGGCAATAATTCAAAAAAAGAAACCTATTAACACTACGTAAATTTGGCAATTAATATCTAAAAATAGAAAAATGCAATTATATTTTTGTATGAAATAAGGTCTAATTACGTATTTCTAAAACTTAATATTGCCATGTAACTTCTGTCCGGAGTTTTTTCAAACAATCCTCTGCGACGAATCCAAAGCTGCAATAGAAAAATATCTATTACTCATGCAAATGTTTTTTGGCATGAAGTTTAATGCAATCAGAGTGAATTTGCCGTGATTGCCGAGAACGATGTTGAAACGTTACTTTGTTTAGTTTCAGAGCCACATTTGTGATGAGCCTATTTTATTATTATGCACATTGTTATTATATTACACATAAAATAATCAATACGATACTGCAAAAAATAAACTGTTGTTTTTACAATATAATGTTGGCAGCAAAGGTTCCAGTTTAAAACTGTGAAATGCACAGTATTAAACTATAAAATTAGCAATTTTACAGTCTAATAATGTAAAGCAGCAATTTTACAATGTATTACCACAATTTTACAGTTTATTACCACAAAATTAGCTGTATTATACTGTAAAAACAATAGTATAATACTGACAGCTAAGGTTCCAGTTTAAAACTGTAAAATGCAAATTATATTCTGTAAAATTAGCAGTTTTACAGTTTATTACTGTTAAATTAGTAACTTTACACTTTATTGGTGCCAAATTAGAAATTTGGCAGTTTATTGCTGTAAAGTTAGAAATTTTTGCATTTTGTTACTATAAAATTAGCTGTATTATACTGGGAAAACTCAGAGCCTGATTACCGCAAGGGCACGCGGGGCACAAGCCCCACCTCTTAGATTTCAGGGGGGCCCAAAATCCCCTTACTTTATCCAACGCCTCCTTAATATTAAATGCCTAGTGTAAATTATACTAAAATGCCTATTGTGTATTTTACTATTAATACTAACAGCCTACTGTGTATGTTGACGTATATTTTTGTCTTAATAATTTGGTAGCATTGTTATTTTTTTTAATTGATCTTTGCACAAAACTTTTATTTCATTCTGGTATCGTAAGATGTTTTTTACTTGTAACACATAACTGATATGAGAAGAGGGGGGGGGGGGCGAGGGGCCCTGAAATAGAAATGTGCCCCTTGTCCGATGTCAGAATGATCGGGCTCTGGGAAAACTACATCTATTTTTTAGTGTAGTGCTTAAAACTGGTACTTAATCAGGTCGGTCATTTCAGGTTTTTTCAGGGGGGGGGGGTGCAAACGGAAAAAGGTTCAAAGGGTGCAAACGGAATGCAGTTTCTTCGGGAAAGGCCACTTGTACATTGATTTCTCAAAGCCAGGGGAGGGCAATTGACACTCCCCCTGCCCCCCTAAATGATGGGCATGCACTTAATCTTTATATTCTGCAAGACAGAACTAGTTTATCTTTGCCAGTCGTCTTGTCTAGTCGGCAGAAAAGTTTACTGTCAATGGAGAGGTTCCTGGTTCAAAACTTGGCTCAAGGCATAGATGTACTTTCTCTCTCTCTCCTGCCCTTGGCCTTTTATAGTGTAAACGTTTTATGAATGGTTGCCTATACGCTATGTATAAACGAATCTTTGCGGCATATATGTCTGAGCAAAAATCGAATTTCCACCTTTTTGGTGTTTTGTCAAAAACAAAAGACGTACCCTTTCTGCCTTAAATAGGATAGATTGCCTACTCGGGCTTGAATAATCGAGTGGTTTAAGAACCAACGAATCGCAGTTCCTCTTTTGTTCGTAAATATCTGATTTTTATCCATGGGATCCAGATTGCATTTTAAAAACCATAATTACACAATAAAAAAAATAAAGAAAGATTTTATTTGGTTTCATTTGATTCACCAATCCGAAAAATCAGACATCTACCCCTATATATGGCATTTCTTCCGGACAATCAAAAAACTTAATATTAGCACACCCACATTTTGAGCAAAACAAAAACACTTAAATAATTCTAGGAAAGTCCTTTCACATTTTGGAATGTGAAACAGCAATAGAACATGAAAGACATTGTTATAAATATTTCATGATTATGTCAGTGTCGCATTGTTCCTGCCATGGAGCTCACACTAAGGCTCAGTGAGAGACATATTTCAATGAAACAAACCGATAGAAGCTTTTTCTGGCTTCAGCCCCGGGATAAAATATTGAAATTTTATGTGTTTCTTGTAACACATGATGTACCGAATGCAGCTGAAGTGATTCTGCGAAAGGGTCATTCCACGTCAAGTGATCCAAAATCTGAGAAAAATTTTACCTTACATTTTTGTATTTCTTTCACATTTGGCTCATCAATTGTACCCCTTGAGGTAATCAAAAGTCTCAATTTTTGGATTTTTATCTCTAATATTTTTTCATTTATGACACTTTGAACTTTGGAAAAACCCTCGTTTTTCCATGGATAAGGGTACATAAAAGGGACCATAACTCGGCACCAAATATAGATAGAACGATTTGGTAAATGGCATTTTAAAGTACGTTAGTTGCCGCTTAATCTGATATGCAACATGACTAATTTGATAAAAATTTTCTTTTTCAAAAAAGGAAATTTAAATTTCAAATTTAAATTTCTCAAAAAACATATAATTAATTTTTTTGAAAAAATTCTCAAAAATTCTTGTGTATTTTATCTATGTTTGTACAAATTTTTAGATTGGGATCTCAATGGGATCATATTTTTTTGAATTTTTGAATAAAACTGTATAGGAAAAAAATGATATTTTTTAGATTCTATTTATTTAAATACTAAGTTCTCTTGCTCGTGATGGTCTAAAAAGTAGTAAACAAACATGAATATGTTTAAAGTGAGCTGGCATGAGCTTATAGATTTGTCAGGTTCACCCCCCTACCCCTTTCTTCCCCGCACAACCACTCTTTTTTAATTCAAAACTGTTCGAAATGTTTAAAAAAAAAAACAAAAACTCTTTGATACAAAATGAATAGTAAACTTATTTAAAGTGGGGAAATGGGTTTCCTTATAACTAGACGAAGTATCCCCCTCCCCACCCAAATATACCATTCACACTATACTAATATGACGTCTAACCTGGGGATTGAGTTGAGGATTATTTTCAAACCTAGGTATATATATTGTTTTTCAGACGAAGTGTTTCTTTTCGATCCGAACTTCAAAGTGTACTTCCATTCAATATCTGAAATTTAACTTTATGATTAATTTCATCTTCTACTCCAGCACCAATCTTCAATTTTGAAGGGAGGAAATAAATGGGTCGCCCCAATATCATAGCAAACAGCAAAATAGCACTGTTTCGCCTTGTTCTCATCGTTTTTTCTATTCTTTTCGCACAAAACTGAAAATAAATCAAAATATCAGACCATATGTCTGTGTCCCCATAACTATCTTCCCACATTATCTAGTGTGCAGCTTTTATTTAATTGTTTGTGTTCTTTTTCCTTTTGTTGTAAAGGAAAGTAATGCAGCAAGATATATATATATATATATATATATATATATATATATATATATATATATATATATATATATATATATATATATATATATATATATATATATATATATATATATATATATATATATATATATATATATATATATATTTATATATATATTAAACAAACACTACTTTTTTGAGCACAACCTCACATGTTGTTTAACTTCTTTACAGATTGCTCCCCCCCCCCCCTTACCCTACCTTTCCACTGCAAACTTTTATTTTTTTTATCATCCCGTCTAGCCCCATTTCAAAGCCTTAGTCTCTACTGATGTCTGGTAGTGTTTCGGTTTGTTCTGTTTGTTACTCTTTCCTATTAGCTCATGAGCTTTGTCCAATAAGAGAAAAGAAAGGCAGTGATGGGGACTGACATATAAGGTGACACTTTAATTTCTTTTCAGTTTTGTGTAAAAATAATGGGAAAACATTATGAGAACAAGGGGAAACAGTGGCTGTTTTGCTGTTTGCTATGATCTTGGGGCAACCCATTTATTCCCTCCCTTCAAAATTGAAGATTGGTGCTGGGGGAGGGGATGAAATGAACCATAAGTTTAAATTCAGATTTTGAATGGAAGTACACTTTGTGAAGTTCGGATTGAAAACGAAACACTTCGTCTGAAAAACAATATATACCTAGGGGGAAAATAATCCTCAAATCAATCCCCAGGTGAGACGTCATATTAGTATAGCGTTAATGGCATATTGGATGGGGGAAGGGTTGTACTTTGCCTTGTTATAAGGAAGCCCATTTATCAACTTTAAACAAGTTTACTGTTCATTTTGTATCAAAGAAGCTTTTTTTTAGCATTTTAAACAGTTTTGGGGGAAAATAGTTGGGTCAGGAAGGAAGGGAGTGGGAGCTAACCAATCTACAAGTTAATGTTAGCTCACTTACCTAGAGTAAAAATAATAGTCAATTCAATCCCTAGGTTAGACGTCATAATAGTACAGCGTTAATGGTATATTTGGGTGGAGGAGGGGGATACTTCGTCTAGTTATAAGGAAACTCATTGACCAACTTTAAAAAAGTTTAGTAATCATTTTGTATCAAAGAGTTTTTTTTTTTTTTTTTTACATTTTGAACAGTTTTGAATTAAAAAAGCGTGGTTGTGCGGTGGAGGAAGGGGGAGGGTGGTGAACCTGACAAATCTATAAGCTCATGCTAGCTCACTTTAAACATATTCATGTTTGTTCACTACTTTTTAGACCATCACAAGCAAGAGAACTTAGTATTTAAATAAATAGAATCTAAAAAATATCATTTTTTTCCTATACAGTTTTATTCAAAAATTCAAAAAAATATGATCCCATTGAGATCCCAATCTAAAAATTTGTACAAACATAGATGAAATACACAAAAATTTTTGAGAATTTTTTCAAAAAAATTAATTATATGTTTTTCGAGAAATTTAAATTCGAAATTTAAATTTCATTTTTTGAAAAAGAAAATTTTTATCAAATTAGTCATGTTGCATATCAAATTAAGCGGAAACTAACGTACTTTAAAATGCCATTTACCAAATCGTTCTATCTATATTTGGTGCCGAGTTATGGTCCCTTTTATGTACCCTTATCCATGGAAAAACGAGGGTTTTTCCAAAGTTCAAAGTCTCATAAATGAAAAAATAATAGAGGTAAAAATCCAAACATTGAGACTTTTGATTACCTCAAGGGGTACAATTGATGAGCCAAATGTGAAAGAAATACAAAAATGTAAGGTAAAAAACGTTGGATCACTTGACATGGAATGACCCGAAACACAACTTAGCTAATGTATTGTCACAGGTTTTTGGTTATCATAACAAATTCATTTGAAAGTTGTAGGAAAAACGCTTCAATTGAGTCTTTCTTCGGTGTTTTTACATTTTGCTGTCAAACAGTATGCAGTGACAGGTTTAGGGGTCCATCTCAGTGCATTTCAGAAGCACTTTAGAGGTAAACAGAACTCTGAAAGTATTTTTCATGTTTATGAATGAAAAATATTTTCCCCCCAAAAATACGAAAATCTGCCACTGCCGTTGTGCGCACTATGCATGGATTTATCTCATGGAGGTAACTTCAATTTCTTACCAAATTTTTAAAATTGGCCCTTTTCTTGAAATTTCGGTAGATTTTAAGACCTTATACTTCAGGGGATGAGGGCAACTATTTGCGTCAAAATTTTTTTTCCCTTATGCGTTTTGAATTGCTACATAAAGTTTTTTGATTATTACATTCTTGTAATAATAAAATTTGCAATTCCCTGTTTACACCCTTACTACTCCCCCCCCCCCTGGCAGCTTGAGCATATGTATTATTTGCTGAATATTAAGTAAAGGGAAAATTAAAACTTAACACAGCCAACAGATTGACTTTTTAAATTATATTTGAGGTAGTTGCATTTTCATTAAAGAGGGCAGCGTAGTTCGAAAAGCTTTTAACTATATAACTAGCTAGGATTTGGTTGGAACTATAACTAGCTATTTGGTGGTAATTTTTTATGCATCGAATGGAGGGGGACTGGGGCAGTTTAATGTAATGTCTTCTCATTGATGTAAAATGGCAATCACTTTTTTTTTCTTATATTTAGAGTTGTTGCAATTTTATTAAAAAGATCGAAGGCAGGACAGTTAGAAAAGTTTTTAGTATACCTAGTTAGGATTATTAGCTATTCCGTGATAATTTAATTTTTCATCGAATGGATGTTGGCTGTTTTATGTTAATGTTGGCTGTTGCATGTCTTCTTACTGATGCAAAATGGCTTTTGCAGGTTTGTATGCAGAGAGTCACGGTTTCTTGCAGAACATGATGTACGACGGAAAGTATGAAGACTTTTTCATGATGGGACCCCACGAGAGTGTGAATGTTCCTCACTGGTGGGACGGCGCTGAGCCCCTCTGGGTCACTGCTGAGAAGAATGGACTTCGAAGCGCGCTCTATTGGTGGGATGGATGTCAGGTAAGCAACTTGCTTCGATTTTTCTGAGCATTCAAAACAGATAAATCGAGCAATTGGTAGGTGCAGGGGTCTCTGGGGCTGTCAAATGCCAAATGCCACGGAAGCACGATCCTCAAGTGATATTAAGCAGGGTGCGGCATAATGAATACTAGTAGGATGAAAAAAAAGACAGAACTTCGATACAAATTGAAAATTTTATTCGAACAAACATAGAAAAAAATATGTATGGCATTTACCATACCTTATATGTCATTACTTGATTTCAGGTATGATACCCTGCAGATGGTCGCTATTACGTTTAGCGCATTCATCCCGGCGTCGAATGAAAGCATCTAGCCAGGGGCGGATACAAGGCAGGGGCGATGAGCACGATCACTCCTCCCTTGAGGGACTCTTCTCCTGAAGTTTTTAACTTTGAAGTTCAAAAAAGGCAGTTTTAGATGATCTTTGATGATAAAATGAGAAGAGGTTTGGGATTCAGGGCTCTGATCTGGAATTTTTTCGAAATTGAAAACCGAAACATTTGTAATCAACATGTGTTAACCAGGATATGTGGTAAAATAAAAGGGGGCAAGTTACAAAAAAAAGAAACACCCCTCCCTTGGAATATTTCTGGATCCGCCCTTGCTTCCAGCACGTTAAATGGAATCTTCTCCACAGCTGTACATATCCTTTCTTTAAGTTCAGCAACTGTATGAGGACGTGTCTCGTAAATTTTGTACTTCAAGTATCCCTGCAATAAGAAACAGCTGTGAAGGAGATCCCGTTGAATGTACTGGATCGGTTAATGGAAGCTTTCATTCAATGCTGGAGAAATGATAGCGATCGTCTGTATGGCATAATCAAATCCAAGTAATGGAACGTATGGTATGGCAAATGGCGCACATAGGCGCTGCTGGTGCACGAAAAAAGTGGGGAGTCAAGAGAAATGTGGGGTGGGGTTGAGGGTAGAAGGCAGCAAATCTAAAGTTTTTTTTTTTTTGCTTTTTTTTTTTTTTTTGTAAAATTTGGCTACATTAATTGTATTTTAATATTGCTGATTAAATGACCTTTAAAATTCAGGAATATAACATCAAAAATCAACCAGGCTGACTAACATACCCTTCTCCTTACGCTTCAAAGTTCCATTCTTATGAAATTGCATGCAAAAATTAGAATTTTCAGCTTTTACTTAGGTGAAATAAATCAATCCATTTAGTAAAACACCATTTTTCACTCGATCAATTACTTTTTAACCGTGAATAGTGAGGGGGAAAGGCCCGTTTTCTTTTGGGAGGGGGGGCAGTCGCCCCCTTGCCCCCCTGTACGAACCACCTATGATGGCGCACATACATGTATTTTCTTTGTTATTATTGATTGTTTCAATAAAGTTTTCTATTTATTTCGAAGCTCTGTCTCTTTTATATCCTACTATTTACTATGTCGGACCTTGTGTACTCACAGCAAAAAGCTAAGCATGGATAGAAAATGGCTGATTTCGAAGCCAATCTGGATAGGCCACATAATGGCTCCGATAAAGATCTGTTTCTCAAGCTTTTATTTTTAGAGTGATGAAAAAGGAGCTCGTCATGGTCCCTAAATTTAAAGTCCTTCTTTCTGTCGAATCATGCTGCAAGCCCCATAGAAACTTTATGAAGTTCACTTATTTTTTAAAGTAAATAGTTGAAATACTATTTGCATTCATTGCTTATGATATAATTAGTTGCATTTATGTCCTATTAGGTGCCTTATTCCTGACCGAAAATTCCGGAAAAATATTCCGGAGCAAAATTTATTAAGATGTTTTTTTAAAGTGTAATTATATGACAAGTAGTAGAAATTATGCAAAGATGCGAATTATATCTCTCAGATTTCGGTTTCAATAATTATAGAATACGTAATTGCTTATTTTGAACTAAGTTCCCCTTATTAGCTCGCGATGAGAAAAATTAGTGCGAACACTCTAACTTTTCTCACGGTCATTCGAACAATTTCTTACATCTATGAACTATGGAAGATAACTTTTTCTGGTACTTTTCTTTTTTTCTTTCTTTTTTTTTTTATTTATTTCTTTCCTTTTTTTTTTACAAATTCACTTTAAAAATGGAGTTTTACTCATTGAATTATAATATTACAATTTTTTTTAAATAATTCTTCAATTTTTATTAGTTATTTTTTCTTCCAAAAAACCACGTACTTTTTTCTGTACAGCAAAGTACTTGGAATTTTAAGGAAGAAACCTATTTCATTTTTTATTTTTGTCCCTTAATGTTAGGTATCTAAGAGTGTGTTATTTTAAATTAGCTCATTATATGAATTTCAGAAGTATTTTAAAACCTTTTTTTTGTAATTTAATTTTAAAATGAAGCTTTTAAAAATCACAGGCTTGTTTCGACTTTTGTAACGTTTTCTGCCATTCCATAGACCTTACCATAGACTTTATTATTTCTCGGAATTCAGTAGACAAAATGGTTCCATGTCTATTTTAATTGACTCATTTTTACTCCTGCTTCCGTCCTTATTTCTTTTTTTCCTTCTTTTTTTCTCCCAGATTAATTGTTTTTCTTCTTTCTTCAAACCGTTTTCAAAACATTATGGTTTTTTAAACTAATTTCCTTATTTTTGACTTATCTTTAGAGTGATTCCATACCAACTCACCGAATGGGGGTCGCACGACCGACTCGGATTTTCTTTTAACTTGGCACACATGATCATATAGAGGCATGGAAAAGTCCAAATTGTTAGGTTCCTGCTCCACTTATTTTTTGAGATACATGCCCTCAAAGTTTGTCCGCCACGTCAAAATACTAAAAAAGTGATGTTATTTAATCATTTTTTATAAAAAATCGTACTCGTGCGAAATAAAAGTGTTAGATATCTATGGAAACTAGTTACTCCGGGCATTCTGAAAAAAATACTAGAACGTTCATAATGAAAATTGCCAAGGTACAGGGCTCTTTGAAGTTGTCACCACAAAAACTTGATTTTGCAGATTTTGCTAAAATTGAGGCATTTATTACAAAAAAAAGGCAAACAAAACCAAAGGTTTTCTCACTTTCTGGTAGTGTACAGGTCCTCCCTGTAAATTGCTACGCAATAAATTTTTTGGGTTTCTCACTCCTTCTGGGAAATATTTTAGCTTAAAGATAAGCCATAAGGCAAAAAATGCGTTTTTGGCCATCTTGGCAGCCATTTTTCTCATAAAGGGGGAGCAGTAGAAACTTTAATTTTTTTTTAAAACAAGCCACTGATATGTTAGCTATTCACAGGAAAAGAGTTTACTTTTGGTTATTTCTCCCATTAAGAGATATCCTGCTGACAGTATATGCATGTTTTCCGCGACGACCATATGCTTTTGTTCCCCCTCTCATGGACTTAAAATTAATTAAACCAAAAAATAATGATATATTTATTAATAGCTGTATTATCTACGCAATATGTCATGAAGTTTAATTTATTAAATCATTGAACAATAAATCAGATAATTGATGAAAACAAGAAATAATATTTCTCTGATGCCTGAGCATTATGCATTCATAATTATAAAGCACTAAATTCTTGAGAAATTAATTAACATAAAGGAGCTCTAAATATTTATATTATAAGCAATACCCAATCTTGTGATTGGGATACTCCTGTTTTTAATTGAAGAATTTCTTGAATATCACATGAATATCAGGAAAATAAATGAGGTCTTTTCGTTTGATGTAGGATATTTTATGACAAATTTCATTTGATGGGCTACTAACTGAGCATGGTGATAAAGAGCTATTAATTTCAGCATCGAATTCCATTTTACCTTATTAACAGTTAAATATGTACAAAATAATTAAATAAATAATTTAATATAAAGCCATGCTTGAAGGATTAAAATTAGTGCAACTAATTTATTCCCATACTGATCTTTACAAAACTGACATGTGTTGAGCACTGATAAGAACTGACAAGAGTAAGTTTACTCACTAAAATACTAGTTCACAGATACTATAAAGCGTACATTCTATTTTCTACAAAATAATACTGCAACAAAGAACAAGGGTATAAAGGGGTAGGTACTAAAGAATTTCTTGAAAAATCAATTAAAATAAAGGAGCTTCGAATATTTATCTCATAGGCAATACCCAATCTTGTGATTGGATGTTCCTGATTAATGGCTATAAACAGGAGGATACCCTTGTTCTTTGTTGCAGTATTATTTTATAGAAAATAGAATGTATGCTTTATAGTATCTGTGAACTAATATTTTAGTGAGTAAACTTTCTCTTGTCAGTTCTTATCAGTGCTCAACGCATGTCAATTTTGTAAAGATCAGTATGGGAATAAATTAGTTGCACTAATTTTAATTCTTCAAGCATGGCTTTATATTAAATCATTTATTCAATTATTTTGTACATATTTAACTGTTAATAAGGTAAAATGGAATTCGATGCTGAAATTAATAGCTCTTTATCACCATGCTCAGTTAGTAGCCCATCAAATGAAATTTGTCATAAAATATCCTACATCAAACGAAAAGACCTCATTTATTTTCCTGATATTCATGTGATATTCAAGAGATTCTTCAATTAAAAACAGGAGTATCCCAATCACAAGATTGGGTATTGCTTATAATATAAATATTTAGAGCTCCTTTATGTTAATTAATTTCTCAAGAAAGTATTTAGTGCTTTATAATTATGAATGCATAATGCTCAAGCATCAGAGAAATACTATTTCGTGTTTTCCTCAATTATCTAATTTATTGTTCAATGATTTAATAAATTACATTTCATGACATATTGGGTAGATAATACAGCTATTAATAAATATATCATTATTTTTTGGTTTAATTAATTTTAAGTCCATGAGAGGGGGAACAAAAGCATATGGTTGTCGCGAAAAACATGCATATACTTTCAGCAGGATATCTCTTAATGGGAGAAATAACCAAAAGTAAACTCTTTTCCTGTGAATAGCTAACATATCAGTGGCTTGTTTTTAAAAAAAATTAAAGTTTCTACTGCTCCCCCTTTATGAGAAAAATGGCTGCCAAGATGGCCAAAAACGCATTTTTTGCCTTATGGCTTATCTTTAAGCTAAAATATTTCCAAGAAGGAGTGAGAAATCAAAGTTATGCATTACGTAACCATTTATAGTAAACATCTGTACACTACCAGAAAGTGAGTAAACCTTTGCTTATGTCTTCCTTTTTTTGGAATAAATTCCTCAATTTTAGCAAAATCGGGAAAATCAAATTTTTGTGATGGCAACTTCTAAGAGTGCTGTACCTTAACATTTTCCATTATAAACATTGCCATATTTTTTTCTGAATGCCAGGAGTAGCTAATTTCTGTAAATATCAAACACTTTCATATTGCATAAGTAGAAATTTTAAGAAAAAATTATTAAAAAACATCAATTTTTTGGTATTTTGAAGGTCCGGACAAACTTTGAGAGCTCGTATTTCGGGAAATAAGTGGAGCAGGTAACTTTCCTTTAGGGCTTTTTCATACCTCTATACCAGGGGTGGCCAACCTTTTTAGGGAGAGTGCCACTGTTTGGAGAGAAAAAGCTCAGCGTGCCACATTGTATTTTTCCAAAAAACTGAAAATTTTTGAAAAGTTAAAAATAGGTTATTTGTTGACTATGTAATTCTTCTCTAAATAAAACATGTTTTCTCGAAAATCTGAGCAATTGAAATCTGAATGATAGTGAAGATAAAACAAGTCCGAACTTAGGAGTTATCGTTAATAAACACTTTTATAGGTTCTGTCAGTTGTCTTATGCTTAAAATAGAAACAAATAACATCAAATATTCTATTCTAAAAAATAAGCAGTCTGTACTTAATGTGGTATATGAGTCTGTATATTTTTTACCAAGTCTTTAATTTTAGGATTAGTTCTTGAGAATCCTAAGAAGTTTAAAAATTTTAATGGCTATCAATTAATATTCAACGGTATTTAGATTTTTCTGCATTCATAACGAAAAATATTTGTTTAGAAGCGTATTTTGAACAAAATCTGCAACATCACCAGACGGCTAAAGTGTGTAAATGTGAAAAAAAAATTTGTCGGTACAAATTTCCAAGTTTCTAAAAACGTGGATGACTTTCTGTTGAAGTAAACTCTTATTCTTGATGACCAAAATGCAAAAGGTCAGCAATTCCGATTTGGATTTCAGAAGGGTAACAAGTAGTATCTTGCAGAGAAATAGACAAAGAATGTGAAAAGATAAGAATTTTTTTTTATCATCCTGAAAATCATCAAACCTTACACTGAATGAAAACTTAAAATAGGTGTAAAATTTTCTCCATATATCATCATAAAATTACTAAATTTGCGTCGTTACTTTCAGTATTAATTTTTAATATTTTATTCTTTTTTCTCGAAAGTAGAGAGAAAGAAACTGAAGTTCCATCATAAAAGACTGTAGATGGCCATAAACTTGTTTAGAAAACTTTTTTTAGTACAATCTTAAATTTAAATTACTTAAAACGCCGGATAATAAGAGATAACATAGCTAAATTCGATTGCTATTTTTCATTCATAAGTAGCAAGTCCTTATTGCTTTCCTTCCAGAGATTTTAAAAATCACACTTCCTAAAATTTTAAAATCTTATGACTATTTTTCCTTTGGACAGCTATTGCACATTTCAATGAAGGAGTAACTTGCCATGCTCTCCTCTTTATCCTGAGAAAAGTTCACAAAACATTCAGAGCTCTAATTCGCAGTTTGTTAATACAGTGAACTCTACAAGGTTACAAACAGAGAAAAAGTTTCACTCCTTGGCAAGGAGTTTGTGATAGATAATTCGATGATACTTTTGAAGTTTTTTTTTTTCCAAATTAGTTTTGAGTAATGTAACAAAAACAATTTAAGGGTTTTCAGTTGTACAACCATACCGAATTTTGTCCAATCTGGTTTCTGAATTTAGTTGCAGAGAACTTTTTTTTCAAATATCATCACCCGTAGCTGAAACTATTGCAAATCAAGAATCCACTCTGCAGCATCGAAAGTTTCATTCATGACAGGCACAAATGTGCTTTACAAAGCATTGTCTGTAACGTCATAGCTTTCGTTGGAGGTCCGAATCTAACGCTAAGTACTTTGCAATATTGTAGTTCAGACAATTTGTGAGCCAGCCCTAACACTTAATCGTCATGATGTCACATTTATCAGTTTAAGGATTTTAGTTTCTATCAATATTTTTGAGATCGCCATTTTTTCCTCAATTTTGGAATTTTTTCAAAAAGTCTTCGCGTGCCACTCTTACTACTCTGCCGCGGGTTGGCCACCGCTGCTCTATACCATCAATCTGTGTACCAAATTAAAAAAAAATCCGAGTCGGTCGTGCGACCAACTTTTTTTTTTTTTCGGTGAGTTGGTATGGAATCGCTCTTTAACTGAATAAATAAATCAACCAATGTTCAACAATATACGAAAATGTGAAAGAGCAATGGAAAACTTTTATATAGGCCAAAATGGCGTAAAATTCTACTTTGAGATGAATTTGGCTTTCAACAAACGTACAAAAATAATTTTTTCAATTGATTGGCTGTCGATTGAAATATCCAACACTCAGAGATACATCATCATATGTATTGATGATGTATCGAGTTTTAAAGCAATGTGTGATTTTTATTTCACCAGAATGACTATTTGATAGAGTTAACATATTTTGCCAATATCGCAGGAATATCAGGAAGTTGACAATACATAATAACAGCTGTCAAAAATGTCTTCTTTTTCACTTTACATTTAATTTTAATGACCGCAAACGAAACAGAAATTTAAAATTTAAAATAGAAGCACAACCAAGATTTTTGTAAGAAAAGCAGTCGAAAACTTAGTACAATTAATGAAGTTAAAAATGCAAGACAACGTGTCTACAAGTACAAATAAAAGGATTAAAAAGAGTTAAAAAACTCTTACAAATAGCTATTTCGGGGCTATTATAAATGAAGTCCCATCATCAGTGCAAAAAGATGATGGGGCTTCATTTATAATAGCCCCGAAATAGCTATTTGCCAGAGTTTTCTAACTCTTTTTAATCCTTTTATTTGTACTTGTAGACACGTTGTCTTACATTTTTAACTTTACAACCAAGATTAACTTGACCATTTTTTAATGAATACGAAACAAACGTAAACCATGAAATCATTTCTCCGTTGTTTAGATTTTCACTAAAAGATTTTACATTTGTTTTTCAATGCAGACTTCATCTAGTTTTGCTAGCACGCTTAAGTTGGCTGCGACAAAAACTCCCACCTTCAATCTAATATCACATTTTGCAAAGAAAATTACTAATTTGTGTATGTACTGTTTTTCAATCATATCGATTGTTACTTTTTCTAGGTAGAAATAAGAGGGAGGCAGCCAACCTTTTGTCGAAAATACCAATACGTAGGAAATTCGTGGACATCCGTTAATGAAGACACCAAGGAAGCGTTCTTCACGGCCTTAGATCTATTGGAGAATAACGAAATGCAACTAGTTCAGTTGTATTACGAACCGGTTGACTTTTATGGTGAGTAAAAAGCAGGGAGCATTTTAATAAATAAACATTAAGACTATTTATAAAAGATATCTATTTGATAAAGTTTGCACTTGAAAAGACAACTCACAGAAAATATTAACAACCCGTAAAGCTAGGAAAGATTGCAAAAGAAAAACGTCTAAGTTTTAGGTAAGCGATAGAATAAAGCTGTCAGCTATTGGATATGTTCAAATGGCCTACAGTGATTGAAAAATTAAACCCTTGGTCACTGGTCAGGACTATAAAACTTCATTAACAAAAGATCTACCGCTTAGTTAAGTTTTGTAAAAACGTCATTAATAAAAAAGCTCCGTTTTTTTTATTATTATTTTTTATCTCTTCGAAAAATGTCCTGTTTTCAGGATACACAATATTTATAGTAGTGACAATTTTGTATTTTACGATTTAACTCTATTTCCAATGAATTGAGCTCAAATTTTGCATTTTACTGGTATCTGTCCCAATTTCTGTAATATCTTATTTTCTCCAACAATTTTAAGTTTATAGTAAAAGAGAATGTGTGTGTGTGTGTGTGTGTATGTGTGTGAAAAGATAATTTTGTGGTACTATTTCCTTTTTTTTCACTTTATACATGCAAGAACATCACTCACAATATGAATGCATTTCTCTAAAACCTTATATTAGAATTGAAATTAAAAAAAAACCTCTTTACATTTGCATTTTGAGTCTCGAGTGATAGAGTATTTATACCGAAAGCATTATGCCTTTAAAAACCAGAACCCAAACTTGGTTCATTATTTGCCCTTAAAACCAGGGTCTTGATTAAAGGTTGTACGGTATAAAAATTTGAGCTATCGCTCTCCCATAGCATAGACTTTGTAGGGGTTCTCAACTTGTCTCCTAAACAAACAACTTTTGATAGAAACGCTTTACCGCTATATGCTTAAATGACTAATTAATGTGCAAAAGTCCGAATTTGAGCTGGTTTAAAATGAAAAGTTAAAATTCGAATGGAAAAGCTAAATGGCTATATGGGTCATTCCACGTCAAGTGATCCAAAATCTGAGAAAAATTTTACCTTACATTTTTGTATTTCTTTCACATTAATTGTACCCATTGAGTTAATCAAAAGTCTCAATTTTTGGATTTTTATCTCTATTATTTTTTCATTTATGAGACTTTGAACTTTGGAAAAACCCTCGTTTTTCCATGGATAAGGGAACATAAAAAGGACCATAACTCGGCACCAAATATAGATAGAACGATTTGGTAAATGGCATTTTAAAGTACGTTAGTCGCCGCTTAATCTGATATGCAACATGACTAATTTGATAAAAAAAAAAATTTTTCAAAAAATGAAATTTAAATTTCTCAAAAAACATATAATGAATTTTTCTCAAAAAATTCTCAAAAATTCTTGTGTATTTTATCTATGTTTGTACAAATTTTTAGATTGGAATCTCAATGGAATCATATTTTTTTGAATTTTTGAATAAAACTATAGGAAAAAAATGATATTTTTTAGATTCTATTTATTTAAATATTAAGTTCTCTTGCTTGTGATGGCTTAAAAAGTAGAAAACAAACATGAATATGTTTAAAGTGAGTTGGCATGAGCTTATAGATTTGTCAGGTTCACCCCCTCCCCCCTACCTCCCCCGCATAACCACTCTTTTTTTTTATTCAAAGCTGTTCAAAATGTTTAAAAAAAAACAAAAACTCTTTGATACAAAATGAATAGTAAACTTATTTAAAGTGGGTAAATGGGTTTCCTTATAACTAGACGAAGTATCCCCCTCCCCACCCAAATATACCATTCACGCTATACTAATATGACGTCTAACCTGGGGATTGAGTTGAGGATTATTTTCACCCTAGGTATATATATTGTTTTTCAGACGTAGTGTTTCTTTTTCGATCCGAACTTCAAAGTGTACTTCCATTCAGTATGTGAAATTTAACTTTATGATTCATTTCATCTTCTACCCCAGCACCAATCTTCAATTTTGAAGGGAGGAAATAAATGGGTCGTCCCAAGATCATAGCAAACAGCAAAATAGCCCTGTTTCTCCTTGTTCTCATCGTTTTTTTCTATTCTTTTCGCACAAAACTAAAAATAAATCAAAATATCAGATCATATGTCTATGTCCCCATAACTATCTTTCCACATTCTCTAGTGTGCAGCTGTTATTTAATTTTTTTAATTGTTTGTGTTATTTTTCATTTTGTTGTAAAGGAAAGTAATGCAGCAAGACATATCTTTTTACATATATTAAACAAACACTGCTTTTTTGATCATAAGCCTCTCATGTTGTTTAACTTCTTTACAGATTCCCCCCCCCCCCTTACCCTACCTTCCCGCTCCAAACTTTTATTTTTTTTATCATCCCGCCTAACCCCATTTCAAAGCCTTAGTCTCTACTGATGTCTGGTAGTGTTTCAGTTTGTTCTGTTTGTTACTTTCCTATTAGCTCATAAGCTTTGTCCAATAAGAAAAAGGAAAGGCAGTGATGGGGACTGACATATAACGTGACACTTTGATTTCTTTTCAGTTTTGTGTGAAAATAATGGGAAAACATTATGAGAACAAGGAGAAACAGTGCTATTTTGCTGTTTGCTATGATCTTGGGGCAACCCATTTATTCCCTCTCTTCAAAATTGAAGATTGGTGCTGGGGGAGGGGATGAAATGAATCATAAGTTTAAATTCAGATATTGAATGGAAGTACACTTTGTGAAGGTCGGATTGAAAAATATACACTTCGTCTGAAAAACAATATATACCTAGGGGGAAAATAATCCTCAAATCAATCCCCAGGTGAGACGTCATATTAGTATAGCATTAAAGATATATTTGGGTGGGGGAAGGGTTGTACTTTGCCTTGTTATAAGGAAGCCCATTTACCAACTTTAAATAAGTTTACTGTTCATTTTGTATCAAAGAAGCTTTTTTTAGCATTTTAAACAGTTTGGGGGAAAAAATGGTTGAATCAGGAAGGAAGGAAGGGGGAGCTGACCAATCTACAAGTTAATGCTAGCTCACTTACCTAGAGTAAAAATAATAGTCAATTCAATCCCCAGGTTAGACGTCAAAATAGTACAGCGTTAATGGTATATTTGGGTGGAGGAGGGTGATACTTCGTCTAGTTATAAGGAAACCATTTACCACCTTTAAATAAGTTTACTATTCATCTTGTATCAAAGAGTTTTTTTTTTTTAAACATTTTGAACAGTTTTGAATTAAAAAAGAGTGGTTGTGCAGGGGATGAAGGGGGAGGGGGTGAACCTGACAAATCTATAAGCTCATGCCAGCTCACTTTAAACATATTCATGTTTGTTTACTACTTTTTAGACCATCACAAGCAAGAGAACTTAATATTTAAATAAACAGAATCTAAAAAATATCATTTTTTCCTATACAGTTTTATTCAAAAATTCAAAAAAATGTGATCCCACTGAGATCCCAATCTAAAAATGTGTACACACATAGATAAAATACACAAGAATTTTTGAGAATTTTTTGAAAAAAATTCATTATTTGTTTTTTGAGAAATTTAAATTTTAAATTTAAATTCCATTTTTTGAAAAAGAAATTTTTTATCAAATTAGTCATGTTGCATATCAAATTAAGCGGCAACTAACGTACTTTAAAATGCCATTTACCAAATCGTTCTATCTATATTTGGTGCCGAGTTATAGTCCCTTTTATGTTCCCTTATCCATGGAAAAACGTGGGTTTTTCCAAAGTTCGAAGTCTCATAAATCAAAAAATAATAGAGATAAAAATCCAAAAATTGATGCTTTTAATTACCTCAAGGGGTACAATTGATGAGCCAAATTTGAAAGAAATACAAAAATGTAAGGTAAAAAACGTTGGATCACTTGACTATTGGGAAAAGGTTAAAATTCAAAAGGATAGACTGTTAGTAACTTTATTTAAATATGTTAAGCACATTTTTCTCCAAACCTGTATTTCGTTAGTCTTTCTGCCGAAACTACAGCTGAAAAAAAAAAAAAGTTTGAGATCATACCTCTTTTTGTAGGGCATAGATGGCATAGCAAAAGGTTTTTTGTTTGGCCAAAAAAGGTTAGTTCAGATTTCTTGAAAACTTTTAATTTGGAAATGGGACCTTTTTATGCAAAAAAGGTGACATGAAACCAATTTATATAAAAATTACATTATTTTTATAATGACCAATCATATACGTCGAGAAACAGAGTCCCACCCCCGTCACCTCAAACTGTACAAACATTTACTGCTCCAAGCAACCCATTTTTTGAATGAATAGGTACTTCTTGCTCGTATATTGATAAGTTCAAAAAGTTTGATAAAAATAAAACATTTAAAATTATCTGTATGCTTCAGCAAAATAATGTCTTTTCATCATATTTTCGTTACAAGTGGTCCGACGCGAAAAAATATTTCCTCTATTAGGGCCCTGCTTCACATTGACGTAAAGCAGAAAAATAAAGCAGAAACGTAAAATGGAGGTAAATGGTTTTCCCCTGGAAAGTACCCGGATTTTCGGTTTCTGCCTTCGGTTTCGGTCGCGTTTTCCGCTGATGTGGAGCAGGGCCCTTAATATTCGAGTTCTCCAACACTGATTACGCTTTTTGCTTTAATTTTGTAATATTTCCTTCACTATCAGCATTGAATAAATACTACCATCGGTTCTGATAATTGCTTTTTCTTTATCAGCTAATAAATTTGAGTAAAGCTGTTACTCGGGTGTTTCGTCTTTTTTTTTTAGGTCATAAGTTTGGACCGGAATCCGTTGAAAGGAAACAAACTTTAAAAGACATTGATGAACTGTTAGAGATGGTCATATCTGAAATAGACAAGAGAGGGCTGCAAGATCAGGTAAGTTTTGGGGATACATAAACTGTTTATTATTTTTTTGTTTATAAGGAAGTTGCTTAAGTTTTGCTCCAAAATTTCAATTAAATTTTTATGTGTTGTCTAATTGAGAAGGGATGTCTTTTAAAAAGTTATTCTTTTGCTCGGAAGTACAATGAAATTAGTTTAATTTCTAAAAAGAAATAAATAAAGATACACCTAGTTCTACAGTGATATATGATTTTTTTTCTGCTTTAATCGAAGCAATAACTCATGCAGTAACTCATAATAATTTACCATCAATTATGTACAGTGATAGCCAATCAGTCATCAAATCAATTAGTAATCTAAACCCAACAAACTCATTAATAGCTGAAATCCAACAGCAACTTATTAATCACCATTCTATAAAAATTTCTTGGATTAAAGGTCATTCAAACTCTGATGGAAACAATAGAGCTGATTTTCTAGCAAATCAAACAGCAAATGGATTATTAGTAATAACAAAACAATATTCTTTTCAATTTCCAAGAAGTTTTGCAAAGTATAAATTATTACAAGACTTATTGACTGATTGGCAAGAACGTTGGGATCAAGAACTTACAGGAAGAGAAATCTATAAAATCCGTTCCAAAGTTAAATTTACTCCTTTGAATTTAGACAGGCATGAAGTATTTTTCTTTACTGGCCATGGTCCATTTCTTTCGTACCTAAAAAGATTCCACCTAAGAAATACTGATCTCTGCAGATGTAAAGCACCTGGAAATCCGCAACATTACATACAGCATTGTATTCATACTTCTTCATTCCATCTTCGTTCTACAGGCAATTGGACTCAAGACTTAAAAAACTATTATTCGTTTCCTGCAGCAAAAAAGAAAATTACTGCTCTTATTTCTTTTCTACCACGAGCATTTTCTTTTCAGACAATATATATTTTTTTTCTTAACGTCAATACTATTAACTGCTCTTTTTTCTTGTTCTTTCTTCTGTTTATTTATTAATTTATCTACATTTCTTTTTTTTTTTTTTCTTTCATTATAATGTTTTTTTTTATTTATACACTGGCGGAAAAAAAATCCCAACACCAAGAAAAAATTACCGTAGAGCAATGAAATTTGGGTAATGCAATGGTCTAGTTAACATGTTTAATTGATTAAATGTACAAGATCACTGGCTAATTTAAGCTCAAGAAAATGATGTGCAAATGCGAAATTATGTTACTTTAATAGCCAGTGTAACCTCCAGAATTTTGATGGCAAGCCTGCAAGCGTGCATGCATTGTGTCATACAGATGCCGAATGTCACTTTGTGGTATGGAGTGCCATGCTTGTTGCACTTGTTGTGTCAATACGAGGACATTCATTGCTGACTGGATGTTGCTGGAGTTGCCGTCCAATGATATCCCATACATGATCAATTGGAGACAGATCTAGCGATCTTGCAGATCATGGTAACATGTCAACACTCTGTAGAGCACATTGCGTTAAAGCAGCTGTGTGAGGGAGAGCGTTATCCTGTTGGGAAAACTCCCCTTTGAATGCCACTCATGAAGGGCTGTACTATAGGTTAAATTACCAGACTGACGACAAATTTGCAGTCAGTGTATTTGCGATAACCACAAAAGTGCTTCTGCTGTCTTAGAAAATCGCTCCCGAGACCATGACTCCAGGTGTAGGTCCCGTGTGTTTAGGCCGCAGACAGCTTGGGTGCAGGACCGTCCCCTGGCCGCCTTCTGACCAACATACAGCCATCGCTGGCACCAAGGCAGAATCTGTTTTCGTCAGAAATTACAACAGATTTCTACTCCGACCTCCAGTGAGCTGTGTCTTGACACCACTGCCATCGCAATGGTTTGCAGTCAATGGAATACCGGCTACAGGCTACCAGGCTCGGAGCTGTCTTTGAAGTAAACGATTTATTACCGTTCTTTGGGTCACGACGGTACCAACTGCAGCTCGAATGTCGGCCGCAGACGCAGTACGATGCACCATAGCCGTACGCAGGATTAGGCGATCTTCCTTTACAGTCGTGCCACGTGGCAGCTTGGAACTCGATCTTCTTGAGGTAGTACCATCCCTTGACCATAGCTTCCAATAATCAGTCACGGTGAAAACATTCCCGCCAAGTCTTTCTGCAATATCGCGAAGTGAAAATCTACCTTATCGTAGCCAAATTGTACGACCTCGTTTAAACTCGGTGACCTGTTGATAATGGCTTCTTCTTCTTAAAGACATTTCTGGCTAAAATGAACGCAATGCGTCAAATTTCATGGAAAAATAATGCTCACGAGCTTTACAACACGCTTTTAAAACAAGTCTTATTTACATGTTCTGAGTGACGCCATCTGTGCCACACTCATGCGCGGAGCGCGAAATTTCAATCGATGTCATCTTTCAGTTGTATAACCACGCCTACCAATTTCGTTTATCTAACGCAAGTCTTTCTTGGTGTTGGGATTTTTTTTCCGCCAGTGTATATATACTTTTTTTGTTTCATTTAGTTTTTGTTATTTATATATTTTATTATTTATTCCTTTAATTATTTTTTTTTTCATTTATTTTATTTATTTATTTATTATTTTTTCATTACTTTTATATAAATATTTTACTTATATTTTTATTTTTATTTATTATTAACCAAAATTATTTTCTTGTGTATATACCAAATTGAATGTTTACCAATGTGGGTTGTTTTGTACTTTTCACATACGTCATAACGTAATTTGTTAAATTTAACATTGTTGAATATGTACAAAGGGATGGCGTATTTTTGGGAAAAAAAAAGTGATATATGCCTCACAAATGTTTTCTTTGCTCCAATATAGTCCCCAGCATTGTGTGTAAACCGTTTTGAAGTCATAGGACATCTGTAGCGGCTTTTTTTTTTTTTTTTGTCAATTAAAGGGGCAAGTGTATAAAGGTGATATGTGACAATTTTTGTTTTACTTACTTTTTACCATGGATAAAAGTGTTTCGGTATTTATTTATTTTTATTTTATTTTATTTATTTATTTATTTATTTTTTTTTTTTTTTTGAAAGCTTTTTCTGGAAATTAAAAAAAAATGTCACAGATCACGTTTATTCACTTGCCCTTTCAATTGTGTTTATGAGTTAACACATTGAGGCACACACTAATTTGAATTTGTGTAAATCGGTGAAATTCAAATGTCACATATCACCTTTATCCACTTGCCCCTTCAATTGCCCTGCTGGAACGGTCTACTGCCGCAGGAATCTCTGGAGCAGTTCTGAAGCGAATTCCAGGGAGTGATTACTTAATTTTAGAGATTAAGTCAAAAGTAACTTGTGACTTTGAGTCACTTTACGTCTTGATACACTTGGGATTTTGATTAGCCCCTGAGACGAAGAAATCACCTTGTGGAATTCGCCTCAGAGTAGCTCCAGACATTTCTAAAGCAGTAGACCACTTCATTCGAACTACTACCGCAGCAGTCGCTGCTACGAGCGTAATACGACTTCTATATCGTTGGAAATGGTTTATACAGACTATTGACTGTATTGATGGCCAGTAAACATAGGTGACATATGTCACTTTTGTATTTAGAGTAAAATAAAAAGCTGCCAGCCGCTGTTAAAGTTCCAACACTCGTATATTTGGTAATGTTAGATACCAAAATGGTCTTTTCATTCTAATTATTCTTTGCAGGTAAATCTTGTTGTTGTTTCCGATCATGGAATGACTTTGACTGATTCCAGATCAATCACCACTATCAAATTGTCAAACTATCTGGACATCGCCGACATTCGGTACATGATCTATTACGGAGCGAACAGCATGCTTTTGCCGCATGAAGGAAAGACAGAAAAGGTATACAACATTTTAAAGTAAAAAGTAAAGCATGAGCATTTTTTAAAAATATTTAGTGCAGAGCAATCGCCCATATAAGCAGCGTCCATGAGTTGTTCAGAGTTACATAAAGTACCGGTTGGAGAGGCTGTCAGGTGAAAACGGTATAAATAGGCATTTAGACAATCGTGTTTTATAAAAAGCCTAAAAGCAGCCACAACAATAGCTCGACAATACAAAAGACCGCCAGCATTCCCTTCGATAATTCGCAGTCGTTTCAAATCCTTAAAGGGACAGTAAGTAGTAGAATTTGATTTTATTTTGCAAAATTACAAGGACAGCTGCAGACGCTGTAACAAATATTTCGTTATCCAGGGTGCTCCTCGTTAAACACTAACGTTAACCACGTGAAATTCTATTGCAGAAAAATGTAAGTGAAGAGTGAAGCTACCTTGAACGAAAATTAAACTATTGTTTTTAATACGTATTGAGCATCTTTTTAACTAATAAGATGAGGAAAACAAGTGTAAGAACTGTCCATAAATTATGTCACACTTTTTTTAACACCCCCTCTCCCATTTTTTTTTTTTTTTAACAGAGCATCATACTTATCCCCTCATCCCCATTTGGACACATATCCCACTATTTTTCATAAGCATATTCTTTTTAAAAGAGCGTGATGTCACACTTCTAGTTACCTCCAACCCTTCTCCTTGTCACAAACTGTCTAAACTTCACGAACCACTCTCCCTCAAAGCGTGGTACCATTTGTGAATAGCCCCATAATTCTGCACGTAGCAGAACACATTTATGAAATGAATAAGAAGAGAAAAATGAGTAGTAAATACATTTAATTTTTAATATTATTTGTTATAAGTAGTTCTCTAGAATTATTTTTATTTGTTTTAACTGATGAGCTCAATTCGAACAGTATAATTTTGTTTAGATTGTCTGAATGATAGGCATTATAGTAAGTAACAAAATGCTATTAATTACGATTTTTCTTTACTTACTCGCTGTCGATGGTCGTGGCCATCCATAATTTTCTAACGATTTAACTACATGTTTTTCTTATCAAGTGAAAAATTTATTTTTTCTTTTGAAGTATACATTATAAAATGTGTCAAAAATTTTTATGCACATTACATGCACTACTGACTAAAAATATTGCAAAATTAAAAAATTTTCTCTTTTGATGAGATTTTTTTTGGCTCAACCTATATATTTTAATATTATGTTAAATTAATTTAAGAACAAGATCTTAACGGAATAATTGAATAAAATAATCAAAATTTATTTTAAAAAATATGAACAAAACCGTTCGTCTTCAACCAGCATTTAGCTTTTATAAAAGCAGCTACTCTTTTAGGTATAGATTCGACAAACTTTATTATAATAACTTTCTTACATTTTTCTACCATATTTATACTGACAGTCAGGTTAATCGGAGAAAAAAATATTTTTAAGGCTTATCCTTCGAAAAATGTTAGATATTTCAACCTTGCAATACTTGTGACCAGTACCGTATATGCACGTACACACACACATATACACACAAAAAGCTGTAACTAAGTAATTTTAAAATGAAAAAAGGAGTTCTAAATTTCCAAGAGCAACAAGATTCAAAAGAGAGGAACAATGTTGCATAAATGACGAAAAATTCGGCGCCGAATCAACACTCTGAGACAAGCGGCGCCTGCTCCTGTCCTGCTCACAGGTGAATGCGTCTTTCCTGGACAACGCGTGTTTAATTGTACACCACAGACTCATTAATTATCCCAGACTACTCGCCGGCGGTCTTGTGTGTTTAAAAAGGCGAGGCTAAAGGGAAGCATTCATTTATCTCGTGACCTGTGAAGAGACAGTAACCCATTTCACAAATAAACCCTTTGCTTGTACAGTACACTCCCTGTTATTCACGGAATTGGGTGGCATGGGTATCGCGGATAAGGAAAATCGCGGATAATCCGAATAAGGCATAGAATGAGGGGTAAAGAAGATAAAAAAAGTCTTTTGCTTAGAAATAATTGCACTACACTTAAAACGAGATATGTACAAACAGTGACGATAGGTACAGCATAAAAAATTACTTGTATTTGAAGTTCTCAAGCATGTAAATTCTATAAGGAAGTGGTACTTACGATAACGCCCAAGTAAAATAATTTATTGGATGAAGTACCTCGCACTCTTGGGTAAGAAATGCTTAGAAAAAAAACAAAATTTAAATTCGTGTTTTTTCGAAAAAATCAGTTAATTGTGTTTCTTTCCCGAGACCCTCGCGGATAATCGAGCATTTACTGTAATATTTATTACGACAGCCTCTATTCTGAGTATTTTTATTGGATTAACATTTAACTAGTGAGGTTATTTTTTTCCATAACGTAAGTGGTAAGTCGGGGGTTATGTCCCCCAACGTTATCTTTCTTGTGCAACATACAGGACTTAGCAATTAAAGATGGAAAATACTCGATGGTTTTTATATATAAATCTATATAAAACTTAAACTAAAAAATCAGTTGTTGTGAATTTCTTATTTTCGTGGTCAGAAATAATTTATTAATAAGTTATGCAACAAGATACACATTTTTTTTTAATGAATAATCGTCGTTCAGCAACATTTAAATATTATAATAATATTACTTTAGTAGAATCATTGCGTTATCAAGAGAGTATACCCATTTGTAAAATTGCGTTGAACTTGCTTCTTTTGCATAAACAATACAGTAAGTGACATTCAAACGCAAAAAATAAAAGCATAAATGTATACATTACAAAATATTTAAATGCACAAATTATATTCTTGTGGTGTGCAGGTCACCCTACCCTGGCCACTTTAGGGTTAATATTGAGATCGCCAGCAAGTTAATACTAACTGAATAAAACACACTGGTGAAACCCATCAGGGCAGAAATTGTATTACTTTAAGACCCGTCATTTAGGGAGGTCAGGAGTGAGCAATTGCCCCTCCCCCCAATTTGATAATCGATTTACACATATGAGGGCGTGGCGTTTACTGTTCAGAGATATAAAATGTCGGGTACCGATCAATGTACGATAACATAGAGTAAGAGCCCCCCCCCCCCCCCCCCCGATTAGTCGACTTACTTTTTAAAAAATGTTTGAAATCGATGTTGAAAAAACACTTTGTTTCTCAGATTACAATTTTTAAATATGCGTTCATTCAGTCTGTACCTCAGAACCAGACTGACCTAAGTGCATTTTTTGAACTTTTCAGCAGAGGGAGAAAACGATTGTAGATTGCAAAAAAAAAAAAAAAAACATGGGTCTCGCGCTCTTTTAAAGCTGCTGAATAATTGTGAGGGATTTTTTTTAAATAGAATAACGTTCTCATGGGTCGATGCGGAGTAAGATTCTATATACAATGCAGTAGGGCAATTCCATCGTTACAGACGTAACAATCGCAGACTTTGAACACAAATAATTCTGGTTTGGGCTGATGAAAGTCTTCAATTTTTTTTCCTGTAGTGTAACTTGATGATGTTTATGCTGCATTAAATTTGCGTGCAGATTGCTTAATTACAAAAAAATACAGAAATTAAAAACTGCCGGTTACAGACGTAATTCACAAAACAGCAAAAACTCGACTATGTCATACAACTTACAATATTCCTCTGAATTATACGGAAATTTTGAACTTTTTTTAATACGTGTTCTAGAGACTTCAAGCTTTCTAAAACCATAAAGATTGTGTGGATTTTGACTGCCGAATTTGTGAAAAAAAATCATAAACTTGTTACGGACGAAACAAAGTGGTGTTACAGACGTAACATCTCTGATTTGAAAGTAGAAAACAGTATTTTAAAGCAGGAATAAACAAAGATTTTTGTGCTAAAACAATACAGTAGCATTAATTAACACATTATTTGAATATTTTAAGTTATACTGTAACAGTTTTAGAAAATTTGGGTAAGTCTGGGGAAGTTGAGAGCATATGCCGATATGTCAATATGTAACAATAAATTAATGCATCTTAAGACAATTATTTCCAAGAAAGATTGACACAAGAGAAGTTTAGAAGGGCCTTCACACAAATTTATTTATTTGTATTCTTAAAATTAATGCATAATGGGGCTGCTACATAAAAAAATCGGGAAAAGTAAATTCCTCCCTGGAATCAGTGATTGGTCTTAGGAGAACTTAAAAATTTGAAAATGTTGGATGATATAGCAGAATACTAGTACCAAACTAAAATTTAACCTTCTTGGTGACAGTTGGTCAATTTTGATAATTTTTTTTGAATGAAAAAATGTGTCCTTTTTCGTCCGACGTTTTCGAAATTCGAACGGCATTTTCGCAAATAAATTTCAATTACATGCCGACATAATTAAAAATTTCACAATCAGAATACCAGAAACTTTAGTACTCGTATCATATTCTGCTATATACATGTATTGCTCATCCTGTGCTTTTTACCTATTTAATTGGAAATTTACTTTTGCTACGGACTTAACATAGAGCCATTTGTTATGTCCGAAATGTTACGTCTGTAACAGCATTAATTTAAAAACTAAACCATTTGCAATATTTTTAACTATGGTGGGCAATTACTCTAAGAATTTGCCAAAAGGACCATTAACCCTACACTGCATGGTGTTGCCAATTGGCTACATGGACAATTTGTCCTCCTTATGAATAGCAGAATGTAGTCATAAGGCAACTCAATGCATAAAAAGCAAGTATTGGGTATATTTAAAGCAATTATCACCATTTATCCTCCATACATGGCAGCACTGGTCTGTTACATGCTCTTAAATCAATCCATATGGATAGCTTTTAAAATCACTCAAACTACCATGTTTTGAAATTATTTTTTACAATGAAATATTTTTCTTCGTCTTTTAAAAAAATAACATGAATAAAATAAACATTTATCTTTCGTTTAAGATGCGTTTTACACCAAAATAATTATTTGGAAAAAATCTAGGACATAATACACGTCTGTAGCCATTTGGCAACATTATGCAGTAAGCATCCAGAGAACACTTCGATTCATCTCTATAGTTCATGAAGTATGTGCTTTGTTTATGTTTCGCGCTAGCTTCTTTCTCTTTTTGGAAGGTATAATATAATCATACGGACCCAAAAGTGGTACTTTCGGCTGTTCTACCGTTTATAAGACCTCGCAATTATCAATGCTTAGTTGATGTTCAACAGAGTGAACAAACAAAAAATCAATAGGGAAAAGCCTTTAAAACGTGTTCATTTTAGATTTCAGTTAGCACAAACGTTGTGCTTACACGGACAAGTAAAGTCATTAATAATTTTAAAATATAGTTTTGAAAAAAAAAATACGCTTTTACATTGGAATGCGCTGTGATCATCACGGGTTTCCCTCTGATTTTCAAAACTACTGAATATCCGCACTTAAGTTTACATGTACTTATAATACATCAATATGCAATACAGTTTAGCCTTTAGTATTAAAAATAATATTAAATATATTACTTTTATATTTGCAAAGAACGTAAATTTTATCTTTTATTCAGAGTTACATACATACACACATACAAACAAACCCACAAGTGAAATTAATAAAAGCGTATTAAAAAGAGACCATTAGCTACAGAGGAACTAGTTACAAACCAAAAAAAAAAAAAAAAGAGAAAAGAAAGAAAGCTTGCGCGAGAGAGCCTCTAAAAGACATCAGATTTGACAGAATTGATCATCGGAAAGTACAAGTACGTATAAAAAATAATGTAAAATGTCAAAATGTAAAGGATTACAAGAGTACAGTGCCCCAAATGTTCAATTCCTCTATTTTTTTACAAAAAAGAACTAATTTCAGGACTATCATTTACAATCATTTTTATCTGTTGAATGCATGGTGTAGCCATTTGGCAGCAAAACTATTTTTAATTAGAAAGGGGTGAAAATTTAGAGTTAATTCTTTTAAAATATTTTTTCATGTTTTCTTATTACATTGACAAACATATATATTTTTTTCTACGGAAAAATAAAAAATCATGCAGTGTAGGGTTAAGGGTTTTTTTTTATTTTGATTTTTTAGGACGTAATGACAACTTTTGCTTCTTTTTTGTTACAGACGTAACATCAAACTTCTTTTTTTCAAACTTCAATTGCACCATTTAGATCAATTCAAAAGAAATTAATGAATGCATATTATTATAGTACCGTCTTAGTAGTTAAAATTTTGCTACAAGTAGTTATTTTTGTTTTTATTTTTCGATAAGAAATATACATTTGAAAATGTGTTCTTTTTTCTAATTTTTACAAGTTCGTGAATATCGTACTTCCAACTAAGAAAACAAGTATTATTCTAACTCTCACCAAAAAACCAATGAAGGATTCTTAAAATATACATCTTAAGCTTTAAAATGATGCATAACATAGCAACATAACTTCAATATGAATTTTTGACCAATTGGTTTCACTTTTCATGGAATGGCCCAGTAGTAAAGTGAAAAATCACCATTTTTGGAATTACGTCGTTCTGGTTCTAAGGTACAGACTGATGAGATTTTGGAAAAGACATGATTTTGCCATTTATATTTGCAACCAAATGCCCTTTTGTGAAAAAATGCGTCGTTTTCTATGAAATCAATTTGCATGTGCATACACTGCCCGTCATTGGAAGTACAACACTACGAAGCCGTTATGAAACTGGATAGCCAAGCACACGTAAACAACTGACATATATTATCTCAAAAGACACGTCCGTAATTACATTATATGGAAGAGCAGTACATATTCTTAACCTTCCTCTACTACGGTGGGTCGTATCCGACCCAAATCAAATTTATATTTCGCGCTACAGCTAAGTTAACGAGCTCTCCATGGTATCGTCCAAGGACACCTACTCTTCAGTCGTAGGGAAGCTGCTGACCCGAGCACATCGGTAAGGAGTACACAGGCTCAAAAAAGAGTATGTCGGATCCGACCCAACAGTAGTATATGTGTGATCTTAAACCACCGTAGTAGAGGAGGGTTAATAATGTTTATGCAATGAAGAAACAATGTAACAAATTTAGGGTCTTTGTATGCTGTTGTTTACAACAGCTAATACTTCTGTTACTCTGTAGCTGATGTTCTGAGTCTTGTTTATGTTTCTTAGGTATATCAAGCGCTAAAAGGCATACCAGGACTGCAAGTCTATCACAAAGAAGAAATACCAGAACACTACCACCTTAGAAATAACCGCCTTATGCTTCCAATTTTGCTGGTAGCTGACAAAGACTATTTCATTCAAGGGGTAAACAAAAATTCCTCGTTATGTTTTTGTTCGTAAATAATCGCTTTTAACATTTTTGTGCACATTTGCTTTTATATGGATAGATATATCATTTCCACGTAACTAATAAGTGTGGCTGGGCATTTTGCTGGCAAAATTGTATTTTCACTAAGGCATGTTTGCTAACACTTTGCACTGCGGACAGGGTGTCTTTGACAAATGCTGAATTTGAATCATAATACATTAACTCATTATTTTCCTTTTTTTTTTATAGTTTATTTTGCGACTAAATCATATTTTCCTTTTGATCATATGAGTTAAGTGCTCCCTTTTGAACAAGATCTTTCAAAAGTCCTGTTATAATAAGATTCATAGCAATAAAGTTTTATCAAGACAAATCCTATTTGAATTGGTTTTACAACTAGCTTGCCCTATTTTTTAAATTAAATGTGATTAAAGTTGGAATACCAAATAGTATTCCTACTTAAAATGTTCAGTTGACATTCATTTTTCAGCCTACCAAAAGAATCGCGGTGGACTTGACACCCACTTTAGTTTTTAACTTAAAGTATACGATGCAGAACTAATGAACTAAAATTGCACAAATGCATGGGTTTAATAGAGACGTTTACAATCCCTAGAAGAGTT